>CAEGAG010313246.1:0-22505 GCA_903067065.1 Brachyrhaphis terrabensis
TGTTAGCTAAGCTGTTAGCCAAGGTATGTTAGCTAAGCTGTTAGCCAAGGTGTGTTAGCAGCAGTGTGTGTGTTAGCAGCGGTGTGTGTGTGTTAGCAGCAGTGTGTGTGTGTTAGCAGCAGTGTGTGTGTGTTAGCAGTGTGTGTTAGCAGTGTGTGTGTGTTAGCAGCAGTGTGTGTGTGTTAGCAGCAGTGTGTGTGTGTGTTAGCTGCTGGTGTTTAACTGTCTCAGGACTCATTTCCTCACGCTGAAAATCTGCTTTATTAAACTTCTCTAATCCTATTGTGACGACTCGGCGGCGTAAAACGATATCAGGCCAGGAAATTAAACAGACGACACACACACACACACCCCCGCGCACACACTCCAACCGCATGAAGACTTCTACCTCTGTGAGGACCGCTCCACATTGCCGTGGCTCTTTATCAGCTCAGAGCATCTGAGGCTGTTTGAGTGTGAAAACTTGGATTTTATTACTGAAGGAGTTTGGAAAACGGCTTCATCTGATGCAACCTGAGAGCAGGAAGTAGATAAACATGAGACGCATCAGAGCAGCGACAAAAACCTCTGGAGACACAAACTAAATCTGATCATTTAACCACTGAAACAAAGTCAACACAAACACCAAAATCTAAATAAGTTATGGATAAACACATTTATTTTATTTAAATATTACTATCTTTAATCCACCTGACACCAAATGAATTTAGAGAAATATTAAATAAATAAACTTTAAAAACAGATTTTAATCGGTTTCCACTCACTGTGTGTTAGTGGTGGGCGTGTGGGGTCAGGGGGTCAGGGTGGGGTCGGCGTGTTGGCGGCGCTAAGGAGAAATGGCTCCATATGATCAAAAATAAACTCAGGAAAATTTATTCAACTTTAATGTTTTGATCTGGAGAAGGAAATCTTTGAGGTTTCTGTGGTTCATTGGTCTCCAGGTGTGTGTGTGTGTGTGTGTGTGTGTGTGTTCATGGATGTTTTTTATTAATATTCTATAATCAGATTGAACTGGAGTCAGATCTGATGTTCTGCTCTGCTGATCAGATTTTATTAAACAGGATTTCAAGCAGCTGGATATTAATGATGAAACCTGAAGGGAAATTTATTCAGTTTCATCTTAAAATCAGAATCTATGAAATAAAAGCTTTAATCTTTATATTTGAAGAACCTCCTTTATTTTGAAAGAGATCAATGCAGGTTTAAACTGGTCCTGATGCTGAGCCGGTTCTGGTTTAGATGCCTGATCGGTCCGGGTCGGACCAGAACCCGATCGGTCCGGTTAAATTTGGATGGTTTTTATTGATGTTTATATTTGTCGTCATGACAACAGAGGACTGGAGAAGCTGCTGATGTTTTTCTGTCAGATCATCAGAATATTTTAATTTCACAGGTTGGCTGGAAAATCAACCAGAAACTTTATTTCTATTAAAACTGTTTTTAAACGTCTATCAGCATCAAGATGATGATTGGTTTTCTGCTGATTCACCCAGCAGTCATGTTCTGGGTCAGAACCTGGAACCCAGAACCTGGTTCTGATCCAAACCCAGAACCTGGTTCTGATCTCTGGATGATACCATAAATTTACTGAAACTTTTAGTGACCCTTTTAGTAAACTCTGCTGACCTGCTGACTCAGAAGGAATAATTATAAAGTCATCATATAATCAGATTAAAGATGCAATATTAGCAGAATCGAGTCATAATTACGGGAAAGCCGCCATCAGTCTGAGGCTCTTTGGTAGAAATGGAAACAATCGTTTCAAAGTTCAGCTACTGATGATAATTTGATCATAAAAGTATTTTATCTGTAAAAATCCACCAGATGCTCGTCGTTCCTCAGATTAGAATCATTTAAACTAAAACTTTGTGATGAAACTCCTGCACAGTTCCCCCAACATTGCAACTTTATTATGTTAATATTTTATTATGCTAATTTTTTATTATGTTAATATTTTATTATGCTAATTTTTTATTATGTTAATATTTTATTATGCTAATTTTTCATTATGTTAATTACCTTTTCCAGCCTGGTGGTGGCGCTCTGTCTTGCTAACCGTCAGATGACGGCGCCCTCTAGGGGGTGTGTGATGTCATCACCTCCAGGTTGAAAGGTCAATGAATCCTTGTTTCCATGGTGACGAGGTTTAGCACCTGGTGGTTCCGGGTCCATTTAGCCAGAACCAGAACCATCCGGACCCGTTCTCAGCTGCCTCTGCGTGCTGGTGGGCCTTACTGGTTTGGAACCAGTGTGTTAGCGCTGTGCCCCGGTGTTGCCTGCTGGGAATACTGGTGAATAATTAGCGGCTGGATGGAGACGCGGCGCTGGTGGCGAACGCTTCCAGGGAAAACCAGCAGTCGGTTTGTGGTCCGGGTCCACTGATGTGGAAACCAGTCTGAGCCGAGCAGCAGATAAGAACTCCCAGCTGAGACCTCATTAATGCCTCAGACGAGCGTTTAGACACGCAGCGCGTCGCGGCAGCAGCCCGTAAACCAGCTGCATGCTGGGAATCTTCACGGCCAAACCGCTGACCTCAAACCAGGCCTGCTGACCTGAGACGGCTTCTGCGGGCTGGAAGGAACCCGGTCGGGCCTCATTTACATTTTATTCAGCGATTAACATAACTGCTGAGGAGAAGCGGGTCCTGCAGACGTTCCTGCGCCGGCGGTGGAAACCGAGGCTTCCTGCTGCCGCTGCAGCACGCAGGACTGGTTCTTCACTGGTTCTGATGCTGGGACTCAGTGGGAACACTGGGCACACTCAGACCGCTCAGCTTCACGACTGCAGAGGAGATGAAACATAACGGGTTCTGGTTCTGAACCGGAACGACAACCTGAATTTAAATACTGAGAGCCTGATACTGTACAAACATCAATCACCTGCTGATCAATACAGATCAATAAGAAGAGTCCATGTTCAGTCTGCCGTATTAATCCAGACGCTCTGATTGTCCAAGCAGAAAAACTGAAATGAGTCACTGAATGTGACATTTAGACCAAACAAACTGTGAACTAAACATTGGCGTCTGTCAGCTCCTTCATTTCCCAGAAGGTTTTATAACTCAACATTTTTCCTGCTACATTTCTACAAATATCATAATTTACACCAGAAGAGACGAAAAGGTCAAAATGTTTACAGTAAACCGAAGGATGGCCTCAGCTTCCTGGTTTTTCTGCTGGCAGCTTCAAGGCTGAGTTTCATATTTAAACCAAACGTTGGTCATAAAGCTGAACCTGCTAACAAATCATCTTAATAACGATTCGCACCAAAATTCAACGTGAACGAGGTTATCACTTCCTCTAACTATCGACTCCACCGTCTAACAGGAAGCCTGTTGGTGCGTTTGAGCTCTGCTGCCACCTACTGACTGGAGGCTACGCCAGTATGTGAGAGGTACTGGTCAAAGCGAAGACGGTTTGTTCAGAACCGGACCAGAACCAGCTGGTTTCAGCCACTGAAGCTACTTCTAACCACCAGGATGGTTCTGGTTAGAGGTCAGAGGTCATTCCCTGTGCCCTCTGGGATGCTGCTCTGTCTGAACCGCCAGTGTTTTTACTGAAACGTTGTTGGGTTCAGAACTGATTCTGAAGAAACTCAGACCTTTCTCTCAGACTGGAGCGGCACTGGGAACCAGTTGAGCCTCCAAATGTTTGTCCAAACTTCCCAGCAGCCTCTGATCCTGCAGGGGAAATGGCTGAGCCGTCACACCCTGCGTACTGTAAGCTAACCCTCACAGGCAAAGCGCTGTCATTTGTGATAATTGGCCTCAGTGATTTTATTCCTGAGCAAATCGTCCATGTCTGTAATTTGTCAAGAAAAACATCCGTGTTAAATTACCCGAAGTGCTTTCATTAGCAGAGCCACATCGGATCGTCTCCACCCACTGCTCTCTGCGCCCCTCGTGTTTGTCATCACAGAAGCTACCTCTACGGTTAATGAGCAGCAGGTTTTATAGGAGACAAAACGAGCTCGTTAACGACAGAAAACACTCTGACCTGCTGCTGGTTTCACTGGCCAGAGATTATCTCCTGCAGCTGAATGGCTTTAATTAAACATAATGGATGAGATGTTTGCTGTAAACTGGCTGCTGTGTCACGTGTCTGGAGGAGAAACTGAAAAACACTTTCCAGCTGATCCCAGCCTGAGGAATCCTCTGTCAGCAAGAAGAAAGTTTTAAAGTTTATGACTAGAAAGCTTCTGATGATAAAGTGGAGAACAGGAAGGAAAACAAGCGTCAAAATGAGGGAACGGAGTCAACATGTGGCTGGTCATCATATTCGCTGTCATGGAAGCAGCAATCAGGCGCTAGCTAGGAGCTAGTTAGGAGCTAGCTATGCTAACGCAAAATAGCGAATAAAAAATGTTAAAGTGCTAAATGTTTCAAAGCTAGCAAACAGGCTAAAGCGCTAGATGAGAAACATCTCAGCTACTAGCGGCTTAGCGAAATAATACCACCACTACCGGCCATGATGGAGGCCAAAATGGCCGTCCTGACGGACGCCATGTCAACGATATGAAATGATTTATCTAAGGCCTCGTTTCATCTTGACCTCACTGCTTTCCCACCTTGGATCTGCCTCGACTCTTCAGAATAAAAGCCCGTTGAGTAACCAGCTGCCTGACCGGTTCAGATGGAGGTTTTTAGCCTCCCAGCAGTCTGTCTGATCCGAGGTCAGAGCCTCCGACTGCAGGTCTGTCCTGGCTGGATGTGGTTTTGTTGAGGCGGGTCGGTTTAATCTGAGTCAACCCAGTTCGGTCCTGTCATTACGCTAACGGCTCGCACCGTCTGAGAGCTAAACCCAGCCTGAAGTTTAATCACCGACCTCATGAAGAGTTTGTTCCCTCAACAGCAGCCCCCACTTTCCTTACCGTCATCAGAATGAACAGTTTTATTCCTGTTTCCTCCCACAGATCATGACCTCATGCAGCAGCAGGCTGACAGGTCTGGCTGCGGCTCGCTGGGTTTCCTAGGATCCAGCTGCAGGTTTACAGGCTCTGCTGCAGCTCTGACTCATTCAGGGACGGCGTGGAAAACAGAAGTTTGAAATCTCATTACGATGTTTCCACTGAGGAACACAACAGAAAAGACCCAGTCTGTTCGTTTGGTTCTTAAAACCAGCAGAACCGTCTCTCTGTCCGCCAGTCCAGGTTCTGCTGCTGACCCGGTTCGGTCCGATCGATAGACGGACTCGCATCATCCAACTCTACAACGTTTAGATATGCAGAAGAGGTCAAAGGTCACTCAGTGACTGCGAAGCCTTTGCTCTGCTGACCTTTGTCCTGCCGCCATCTTGTTGTCCTTCCACTCTTCCAGACTAGTTCAGGGTCATGACCTTTAACCTTTGGCCTGCTGTAGAGGTGAGATTCCTCTGAGCTTCACACTCTGATGTCGGGAGGAAGGTGAACTTCAGCTGGTTAGGAGGTGACCTTTGACCCCTCCCAGGTTGATGGGCAGCAACAGTTTCAACTCTGATGTCATAGATGATGACTGAGACTGAAAGAAGATCTGATCTGTTGAATATCAGACGGTTAATCAGTCGGAGTGACTCTGGTGTGTTTCTAGTATGTGAGAAGACTGGTGCAGTGCTGCAGCACAGCTGCACAGCGGCGTGCTGCAGCACTGCGGCGTGCTGCAGCCGTTCCTCTGAGAGCTCGGTTTTATCTCTGCAGGATTCCAGAGTGTGACTCTTCCAGCTTGTATGTGATGATTTACGTTCTGACTTCCCTCAGAACTTCCAGCAGCTCTGAAGTTAAACAGAGCAGAGCGGTGGGGCTTCAGCCGACCTTTGACCTCTCTCTCAAACTATCAGGCCTTTAATGAAGCTGCTGAGGGAGCGAAGCTCCGACTGGAGCCGCTCCAGCGTTCCTGAACCGTCACGGCGTCACGTTTTAAAACGTGACAGAGAAACCTTCACTCTGCTGCAAACGTCGGGAAAACAATAAACACTGCACGGATCTGTGTGTGTGTGTGTGTGTGTGTGTGTGTGTGAGGACAGAAAACAGCAGCCTGCTTCCTTTGTGTACATCCTTCAGACTTTAATAGTGAAGCCTAAACAAAAGAACAAAGAATACTGTAAAATAAATAAGAATAAAAAATGCCACATTTACGTTTCATTTACAATGAAGCAAAGCAACAAACTGGAGTCTGGCTTCCATATATACAGAATAAAAAATATACTTTTTATTCTTTGTCCACTTTTGTTCAGTGTCAGTATTTATATTATTCTTATTTTTATATAAAAACAACAGCATCTAAACACATACAGCCATGTTCTACTAACTTTAGCTTTTTTTTAAGCACTGATATTTAATTTGAGCCCATAAACATGGAGGAGGAACTCAAACACTGACACCATGAAACGTATTTAAACCTTCAGCTCTCAGTCACTCCCTCCATAAGGAACCAGTGAAGGTGAAGAGCATTGTGGGAAATGGAGTTTTAATGTGCAGGGCAGCACAAACGAACATGATCTGTCAAAACTTCCAGAAACTAAATGAGTTTGAAATGAAAGACGTGGATTAACTTCAGTTATTGACCTTTTTCTGATTTCTAAAGTTTAAATTGATCTGAACGATGAATCCGAAGGTCAGACGGACTCTTTGGTGTTCGAACAGGAAGATTTAATCTGTTTTCTGCTCTGGGTTTAATTTACGACAAACCAAAACCTTTTTGTGCTTTGGGTCTAAATGCTCACAGCTGCAGAGACAGGAAGTCTCTTCATTCAGAAACATTCATGTGAAACATGGAGCCATAAACAACCTGCATGAATCATAAACATTAAGATCTCAGACCATAACTCAGATAAATACTTTAATTATTCCCATTAAATTATGATAATCAGGATTAGACTGAACCTTATGGATCTGATGATGATTCACTTTTGGTCTGATGAACTGAACTGATTTGGTTCTCGAACCAGAATCAGTTCAGTTTCTCATAAAGTGCCTTCAGATGATCATACGTAACGTTTAAGTGACATGAATAAATAGGATTATATTTTTAGAGGAAACAAAGAGCCAATCAGACGACCTGTAGGGAACTTTAACCTGGTCCGGTTTGTTTTTATGGATCTGATCCGATACCGTTACAGAACCGACCCGGTTCGTGGTTCTGTAGGCTGGAGTCTCTAAAGTGAAACCAAACGGATGTTTTCTTCCCAGCAGGTCATTAAACCTGCAGCTTGAAATGGTTTCACCTTTCAGAGGAACCAGAACCAGAACCAGAAGGTTTCCAACATTTTCTACTCTAAAGACCTAAAAAATGTTTTATTAATAACCAAAGACGATTTATTTTGATCTCCATTTGAATTAATGTCGTGTTTCACTGGTTCTGAGGTTAAAACTCCCAACGCAGCGGGGACCAATCAGAAGCCTTGAACCGTGACATGTGACCTGTTGACCTCTGACCTGAACTCAAGTCGCTATAGTGCAAAAAATAACACAACGTTTGTAACGCTTCTTAAACATGAAAAACTGAGTAACACAAAATATTATTAACAAGAATAACATTAATATTATTAATATACTTACTAACAATAATAATCTTAATAATAACATCAACATGGTTACCATGGTAACGTAAAGAAGTGTTTGGTTCCAGCAGCCGAGCCAACTTGTTTCGTTCAAGTATCTCTCAACACACACACACACACACACACACACACACTCCACGATGTACACTTCGACATAGTAAAGGTGTCTCCGCTCCTCCTCCAGGTAGAAACAGAAGCAGATGCAGGACAGGAAACAAGTTGCATAGTTTAAGATCTTTTTGTTTGCAGTTTTCAGGAGCCTCGTCTCTCTGAAGTCCCACTGGTGCAGCGGTTCCTGAACGCCACATAAATACGCCTCCCTCCGTTTGTAACAAAAATATATTAGATATTCATTTTTAGTCTTTTTTTCCTGGTTTTTCAGAAAGTGCCATCGAGACTCTGGCTGAGTTTGACTCGGCGAGTCTGGAGACGAGTTTCTGTCCCGGAGAGCGACCTGGAGGGAGACGGGCGCCGCCGCCTCCTCCGTCCTCTCCGGTCCAGTTCGGTCTGTCCCGTTCGGGTCCGAGCGTTTACGAGCAGCCGCACTCCTCCACGATCATGTCCTTGATGTCCTTCTTGATGATCTTCTGCTCCTCGTTGTAGTAGAGCATGGACATGGCGCGTAGCCGGGTGGGCACGCAGCACGACCGCAGGTTCTGGAAGGGGGTGTATCCCCGCATGCGGTAGTGGCTGATGACGGTGGAGTGGAAGGACAGTGTGGAGCCCGCGATGCTCGCCACGTGGGACGGGCACTCGCCCTCGCAGTAGTTGGCGTGGTAACCGGACGGCGCGATGATCCAGTCGCTCCAGCCGATGTCCTTGAAGTTGACGTAGAACTGCCTCTTGCAGCAGACCCTCACCTTCCCGTCGCACTCCAGGCCGCGCTTCCTGCGCCGCCGAGCGTCGCCTCCGTCGCTCTGCCGCACCACGGCCATGAGGAAGGGCCGGTGGGACTGCTCCCTCTGGTTGCCGCCGGAGACCAGGACGAGCGTGGCGCCGGAGTCGCCGCAGAGCGGGCAGGACACCCGCAGGCTCAGCGCGCTGCTCCGCCGGCTCTCCAGCAGCGCCTGCACCGCCGCGGACACCGGGAAGGTGTGCCAGCCGCTGCGTCGCGTGTCCACCGTCTTCTCGGCCAGCAGGACCTCGTCCTGCGGCGGGGCGGGGCGTCCGCGCTGCTGGAACAGGCGGATGGTGACTTTGGCTCGGCTGCGGTTGGTTTTGGCCAAGCGGAGGAAGAGCCAGACGTTGGCCTGCTCCACCAGAGACATGTCGCCTCCATCCTTAGACAGGACGAAGTTCACCACGCCCTGGGACTCACCTGGAGACAGGGAGAGGACAGCGTTAGCTCACCTGCTCTGCTCTCTGATTGGCTGACAGGTCAGACCAGCCCCATGAGACTTCCTGATCAACAACCAGAGAGTCATGAAGGGTTAGAGGTCAGGGGTCATCAAGTTCTTAAAATCATCATCACCTTCGAAAGAGGAAAAACAGTGAAGAGAAATCTGAGTGTTACATCCCAAACTACTGGCTGCCATGGCAACAAACACACCCAACGTCACCTCAGAGATCGGTGTGTGTGAGCCACATCAGACACACACACTCAGCAGCTAATGGTTTCCACCAGGACCTGTGTGGTCATCCTGCTGCTGGTTCTGATGGTGAGACGGCTCCGGACCTCCAGAACCAACATGGTGGAAAACCTGCAGCGTGTCGCTTCGTCGGCGTGAAAACCTCCTGAGGACTTTAACTAGGACGAAAACACGGATTCTTCCTAGAAAGTCCTACGTTCAGGAGTGTCTCGGCTCGGCGTTCTGCTGCTGGTGAATGAGTTGTTCCTCCCTACAGTCACCTGTACATGCTTACAGCAGCAGAACCAGGCTGGTGAAAGGCTTCCTGGAACGCCTCCGGCTCTCGTCTGGGTCGATGTTTGGCGCTGAGAAGCTGCATCGGGTTTCCACTCTGTGGGTTTTACTGCTGTTCTTCCTCTGGTTGCTCACATGTGGTGCAGCTTTATGTTTCCTGGCAGCCTGGAGGCCGGCAGCGCGACTCCCAGCATGCTTTGCCTCGTGGGCAACAGAACCAAGTCACGACTTCAGAGTTTATGAATGTCAGCAGCAGCGATGCTCAGTTAGACGGTGTGAATGGGCGGTGTGTGAGTGTCTGTGTGTGTGAGGGGGTGTGTGTGTGCGTGTCGGGGTGTGTGTGTGTGTGTGTGGGGGTGTGTGTGTGTGTGTGAGGGTGTGTGTGTGTGCGTGTCGGGCTGTGTGTGTGTGTGTGTGTGAGGGTGTGAGGAGGCGGGCAGCGCTTCACTGAGTCCATTAGAGCATCTTAAGAGACGTTTGGAGGCGATTATCTCACTTAGATCATCATCACCTCCAGGAGACAGAAAGTAAAGAGTTCTGTTCATTCATCCTTTCTGAGGACCGGCTGTACTGGACCGGGCCACAGAACCGGCCGGTTCTGGTTCCAAACACTACCTCTTCTTCTGCAGGTTTGGGTCACATTACGGTCCTGCAGAAGAAGCTCGGTGTGGAAGATGCGAGAACCGAGACAGACTGCTCGGTTCAGGATACCAGAACCCCTGCACCAGAGGGAGCGGTCCAACAGAACCGCTCATCAACCTGGGACAGGAGGAGTTGAAGCCCATCAGGAATAATCTGAACCTTCATTAAGCTCCGCCCACTTTAGAGCAAAATGGATACATTTCATCGTATTTTAATCAAGAGAAAACCCAGAGATCCGGTTTAATGCAGATGTTCTGGTTCTGCAGCTCGTCTTACTGTAACAGAACCGGTTCTACCAGCAGGGAGAAACACCAGCTGGATTTTCTTCTGCTGGAACAACCAAGAAGTTTGTCTCTGAAGTGAGAAGCAAATAAAAATCCATCTGACTGACTAATAGATGAAAACCCGACGCAGCTTGGCAGAAGAGCCGATCTGAACATTTTTCATTTTTTCTCATGAACTTCTGCTCCGGCTTTAATGAAAACAATCTGCAGAATGCATCCCATAATTGTCCGTCACTGTGGGGAATTTTGAAGCTGCTCCAGATGCAGATTCTGTGGATTGTTCCTGTTGAGTCGTTAAAATTATCTGCAGCTCGTTGTGAGAACATTTACGACCAAAACAAACATAAAAATCTGAAGTTCTGACACAAAGTTGGACCCAAGGAGTCTGGAATATATTGGGGTTCTGGATCCGTCGGGCCGACCTGCGGTGGATCCGAGTTCAGGATGAGCGCAGTCGACTGCAAGGCAGAAATTTACCAGATCCACTCAGCGGAGGACAGAACCCAGTGAGGAACCGTCTACAGCCAGAACCGAGCTGGACTGGCAGAATCCTGCAGGTTCTTGTTTACCTCACAACCCAAAGGGGGACACCCAACCCCCCAAACTCCCCAAATGTCCAGATTCACCAGAACCAGAGCGGTTCTGTCTCAGAATCCCGTCTAGATATGTTCTGTAGATCCAGAACTTCTCAGAACCACAAACCCAGAGCAGAGTTCTGGTTCCTGACCGGGTCCACCTGGAGACACCAACATGATCCCCTCCAGAACATAAGAACCTGCTGGTTCTGCTGGGTGCCAGTTTGGCCCGGTTTGAAACCAGTGGGATCTGTTTTTACTGGCGGTTCTGGAATCGGTTCCATGTGCGGACTAGCGGGCCGCTGGGTGTGAACAGCGCCGGCTGTTAGAGGCAAATAAAACCGAGCCGTAAATCGGTTCCAGCAGCCGGATCCGGCTTCAGACGACAGGGAGCGGGTCCAAACTGACAGAACGCTTTGGACCGGAGCAGGCTGAGCCGGGTCAGAACCTCTTCCAGCACCAGCCTGGTTCCCACAGTCAACCCAGGAAATAAAGAGTTCCAGTCGGACCTTCAGGAGGAACCGATTCAAAACAGAACCAAAGAACAGAACCTCCACATCTTCCACAACAGGAAGGAAATACCCACCACTTCCTGTCAACGGCTCCCCGTCTGCAGAACCAGAACCAGAACCGCCTTCAGAGGATAGAGAGGAACACCTGAGGGTCGCTGAAAGTTCTGCAGAACCAGCTGATGGTTCTGGTGGAGCAGAAATAGAACCGGCAGGAGGTTCTGGACTTTATCAAGACAAAGTTCTTTTGGACTCTGTTGTCCATTTTTCAGGGTTTTTGGTTCTGGTCCACTGGCTTCCCGAGGAAGACCTTGGGGCAAAGTCCACAGAGACGTGAAGGTTGGGTCAGTAAATGGACCCAAATCCTGGAGAACAGGAACCGTCTGGACTCCAGGTGTGAACAGGTGAAGGTCAGCTGACCTCCTGACAAACACAACCTGTTCTCTTTATCACTTCAAACTCCTCAACTGTGTTTTTGATTTAAAACATTCTGCACACTGAAAAAATCTAACATCTTACTAAGTATTTTGGGCCGAGTTTCCAGAGCAGATGTCTCAGTTTCTTTAAGTTTTAACTCGATAATTCCTTCAAATTGATTATTAAGTTCTATTTTCACTGACTGATTATTTCACTCTTAAAGACATTTTTCCTGTGGTAGAAGTGAAATAATCTGCAGTGGAACTAGAACTTTTATCAACATTAAAGCAGGATCCTAAATCTAAAGTTAGTTTTGTCTCATTTTGAAGTGAACTGAGATATTTGCAGTAGAAACCAGCCTGAAAAGTGTAAATAAGATTTTGTTTTTCAGTGCAGGATCTACTTTCAGCAGTGGATGAATCGAGTCATGTTCCGTGTCAGCGGCTCTGCTCCCAATCTGCAGCTGTTTACTATGGAGTGACTCATCTGTCCACACAGAGCATCTCTGTCACACATCAAAGCCGAGCCAAATGAGGTGATGGACAACGGGCCGACCCAAAACTCCAACCGCCGCGGCTCCGACTGCACGGACACGACCGAACACAGGCCCTGAATGCACCGCAAACACGACCGAACACGGGCCCTGAACGCACCGCAAACACGACCGAACACGGGCCCTGAACGCACCGCAAACACGACCGAACACAGGCCCTGAACGCACCGCAAACACGACCGAACACAGGCCCTGAACGCACCGCAAACACGACTGAACACAGGCCTTAAACACACCTTAAACGCACCACGGACACAACTGTAAACAGGCCCCTGAACGCACCGTGGAGAGGCCCGTAAACACGCCACGCAGAGCGTTGCCGTGGCGGGGAGGAGAACCAGAACTATGAGAGAAAACATGACAGAACACAGAATAAACAGAACCAGAACCAAACTAGGTTACAGCAGCAGAACTGCATCAGACAGATGTTGGTGTCGTCCAATCAGCGGCGGCCGTGCGGCTCCCCGTGGCCGTCGGAGGTCAGCGAAGTGACCCCAGGCTGGTGGCGGCGCTGCCAGAATAGACCCAACAAAGACGGGTTTATTCTGCGGGCCGAGCAGCGAGGGGTATGCCGGGGTTAGCGCGCGGAGCAGGGGATGAAAGTCTTTCAGGAATGTTGCTAATGATGTGTTCAATTAAGTTCAATTAGCCTAATTGTCCTCTGTGTGTGGTGAGGGACGGGGAGAAGCGGGAAGATAAACAGGGACGGACTCTAAACAGAGGACAGGAAAAAACAGGGGACAGATAGATATTGTCCTGAGCTGCTAAACAGAGGTTGACACTTGGTCTCCGCCAAGAACCCAGTCATCCCTGCGCTCCCGTTCCCGCCTCTCCATGGCCCAAAATAATTACTGCGCTCCCTGAATGCACCGCTTCTTTCCCAAGAGGCTGCTGGTACGGAAAGCTCATATGCATTTAATGCTGGGAGAGTTTACTGGACCGCTGGTCCTCATCAGAGATCTTCTACGGAGACAGATGCTCCCCTCAATGCAGTGGTAGGGAAAGTGGGCGGGGCTAAAGTTCAGCTGCTGTCGCCTCGTCAGGTAGCTACGCTAGTGTTAGCTCACAAAGCTATCGCTCAGCGCCGTGACACAAACACTGACACCTAGTGGCCAGTTTGGATTTACATATTTATATTTAGAAGATCAGGTGTTTTTGTTGGAAACATTTTAATTTGTTCTGTTGACTTTTATAATCATCTTGTCGTCTGCGGTTCTGAATTTCATCTCTTAACTTCATAAATAGTCACAAAAATGATGTTTAATTCAGCTTTCCTACATCATCTAATATTTTGCTTTATTTTCTTCATCAGTGGTTCCAAGCAACTGGACCGGTCCGTTCAGCTGATTCAACCATCCACTCAGAGGCGCCCCCTGCTGGTAGGGGTTCTTTACCTGCTTCCTTTGGACTAGAATTCATTTTTAATCTGGGATTAGATCATCTCAGCCATAATTCATCTGAAATTCAACTGAGTGATGTGAAACATTATTCAACATGTGATTGAAGCCTGAAGCTAGATCACATTATCTTATGATTCCATTTCTTATTTTGTGAGCATTTCTGAACCTTCTTGATGTGGCAGAAAATATTTTCCAGGTCAGAATGAAGAATGGTGAGTCAAAGCTTCAAAGAGTCTGAGCTGATGGCCTCATCAGCTCCAAAACCTCCAGTCTAAACTCAGCCATTAAAAGGGAATCTGCTCCCAGAGAAACGCCATTAAATGACGAGTCGGATTGCTGTAGTTTGTTTGGAAACCAGATCTGCTGCAGCAGAACCTCAGCTGCTTCTCTTTCATGAGGGAAAAACGTTGAAGCTGCTGTGTGATCGAATCATTCTCAACTCGACACAAATGTAAATACTTCATCTGCAATGTGCCTCTTCTTACGTTGGATGGGAAAATTGCTTCAAGATGTTGACTATAAAGCGCGCTCTGGCTAACCACAATGTTTTTAGCTGCGTCCCACAACTTCTCTGCAGCGGCAGCAACATGAAACGTGTTAAATTCCTCCTCAGACGCTCAGTCAGGCGTTCACATGACAACCCCTGGATAAAAGCCCAATAAACCCGAGCCAGAGGACCGGGCCGGTACCGTGGCCGGGTTCTGGTAGCACCAAAACCTCCCAGATTCTGCTGACGGAGAGGAACTTTCTGTTTAACGCCCCGATGATGTTCAGGGTTTACAGGCTGAGAAAAGAGCCGTAAACGGCGCCTGGAGCTCCAAACCGGCAGAATCCAGTCAGAACCGAGCCAGACCGGGTCCAAAGCTGGACTGCTCCA
Source organism: Brachyrhaphis terrabensis (assembly GCA_903067065.1). Classification (NCBI taxonomy): domain Eukaryota; kingdom Metazoa; phylum Chordata; class Actinopteri; order Cyprinodontiformes; family Poeciliidae; genus Brachyrhaphis; species Brachyrhaphis terrabensis. Next base: position 14,652 of record CAEGAG010313246.1, read on the forward strand.
GCATCTGAGGCCCAGAACTACAGAAACCTTCAGACTGCTGGATCAGAGCCTGACAGACAAGATGCAGGGTTTAGTTCTTCTTTGAAATAAGTTTCAACATAAAATATAAATGAGTTTATTTACATGGAGTTCATTTAGAACAGTGAAGTTCTCTTTGGCTGACGGATCCAGTTCATCTCCAGAACCATTTGGTTCTGTCTGGGACTGGAGAAGAACAGACAATCTAGGAAGATCTGGATTTTGGTGCAGGAAGAACCTGGTGACAGTGGAGAGAAACAACTCCCTGTTAAAGGAAGGAAACGTCCATCAGAACCAGAACCAGAATGAGCGACCAGCAACGCTGCCTGTCAGACCAAACTCTGGGTTTAATCAGATCTGATGGGCTCCGGGAAGCGGCTCAGTGAAGTTCTGATTGGTTCTGATCCGGTCGGTGAATCCGCTCCGCTCAGATCCGCTTCAGAAAATTCTTTTCCATCTGTTGCTCCAGACTCGCCTACAGAAACCCAAACTGCTGCAGCAGATCCAGAGTCCCGCCCACACGGCGCCGCCGCAGCAGGTAAACTCAGCTCCGTGTGCTGAACCAACCCAACTGGACCTTCAGAATCGGGTCCCAACCCGGCTCACCTGCAGGAACCCTCAGAAATCCTGGCGCTGTGACCGGTCACCGACCCGGATTTAAAGGTGTTAAGCTGCTGTTAAAACGGGCGAAGCGTGCCCTGCAGCTGGTCTGCAGGTTAAAGGTGACAGAGCCGTGTTTAACACCTGACCTGCCCCCCCCCCACTGCCACCGTCTGTCAGGACAACAAACGGACCAGAACCAGCGGCGCCGCCCAATTCCCCGCTGACTGTCAGCAGATAACGAGGTATTCTCTGAGAACAGCAGGGGGCCGTTACTGACGGATCAGCTGGACCCGACGCCACTGCAGTGTTTACTCACACACACACACACACACACACACACACGCTCCCTCTGAGTGACGGCCGTCTGCCAGACTCACCAGCCTCGGCGAAGGTGATGATCTCCGTCGTCTCCGGCGCGTCGCCGCCGTCTCCTGCCCGCGCTCCGGCCGCCGCCGCTCCTCCCCCCTTGCCTCCTCTCCCTCGCGCCTCCTCCTCTCCCTCGATCTGCACGCTGCCGTCCTCGGCCACTCGCCCCACGTGCAGCTTGCGCAGGGCGTTGAGGAGCGCGGCGCGCGGCACGGGCCGGGTGATGTTGGGCCGGGCCTGCAGGTGGAGCATGTTGAGGATGTGCCTCTTCACCGCCTCCACCACGTCCTGCTGCGCCGCCTTCTCCTCCGCGTACGCCGGCGAGTCGCCGTCCGCCGCCGGCCCGTCGCCGCGCCTCATCCGGGCCAGGGCGCAGGACGGGCAGTGGGCGCCGGAGGCGTCCGCCGGCGACTGCAGCGTCAGGGACGGCGGCCCGGAGGGCAGGTCCGCCGAGGATCCGCCGCCCTGGACCAGAACCAGAACCAGAAGGGCCCAGCCGAGGAACGGTAACACAGACATGTTGCCGCCAACCAGAGGGACACGCGGAGTCCAAAAAGTCCAAAAGTCGATCAAATTGAGTCCAGAGGAAACAGTTCCTGCCTTCAGTCCTGCTGCTTTTGTCTGGTTGCTCAGAAGTTTGGAAGCTGAAAGTTCAGCTCAGCTCACTGTCCACCTGCCAAACCAGGGAAAAACTGCAAAGGAACGAGAGAGAAAACACAACGGCAAGGGAGAAAATGAGTAATCCTCATCTTTTTGTCAGGGACAGATGGCTGCAAAATGTGGAGGCGTCATGAAAGAAAGAAAGAGAAGAAGAAATAAGAAAACAAGAAGAGGAGAAACTCTGAGGAGATGAATGGATGAAGCAAAGCGGCAGGACTGTTCCCGGGGTGAATCTCTGCAGACTGTGTGTGTTAGAGGACTAAGTTATCCCAGATGAAGGGAGTTCCTCTCTCTCTTTACCTCCGCTCCCTCCCTCTCTCGCTCCGTCAGAGTTGAGTGTGCTCTCTCGCTCACCAGTTGAATGATCTTAGCGGAGTGGGCCGGTCTCGTTCTGCTGCGACTCTCTGAGCCTCCTACCATAAGTACAGCTGCCTCCTCCCTCTCTCTCCTCCTCCCTCTCCGCCGGTGACGCATCACACGTTTCCCCGCACACATCCACCCCGGAGTGAGTGAGGGTTAAAAATCCCAGCTGAACCGTGACTCTTCCCTCCATCTGCTGAGCGTCTATCAGTGTTTGGTCTGGTGGCTCTCAACGCGCCGTCATCGTCTCGTCTCGGGGCGAGAAGGTAACGGATCAGCTGTAGCTGGTCCAGAACCCTCCTGGATGTGATGTCATCACCGTAGGAACTGAGCGCGCTCAGACGGTGAAAGCCAGAATTGGACCTTGAACCATAAACCTCAGACGGTTTGATGAGGAACAGTTCTTCATTCTCCTGAACGAAACTCTGACCCAAACAAACGACCGGAGCAGGACTGACCTGGCTGCTGCAGCCGATCATGAGACTGTTGGGAAGAACAAACCATCAGAGGGAGGAAGGAAGGGAGGAAGGAAGGAAGGGAGGAAGGGAGGGAGGAAGGAAGGAAGGAAGGGAGGGAGGAAGGAAGGAAGGAAGGAAGGAAGGAAGGAAGGAAGGAAGGAAGGAAGGAAGGAAGGAAGGAANAAGGAAGGGAGGGAGGAAGGAAGGAAGGAAGGAAGGAAAGGAGGGAGGGAGGAAGGAAAGAAGGGAGGGAGGAAGGAAGGAAGGAAGGAAGGAAGGAAGGGAGGGAGGAAGGAAGGAAGGAAGGAAGGAAGGAAGGAAGGAAGGAAGGAAGGGAGGGAGGGAGGGAGGGAGGAAGGGAGGAAAGAAAGGAGGAAGGGAGGAAGGAAGGGAGGGAGGGAGGAAGGAAGGAAGGAAGGAAGGAAGGAAGGAAGGAAGGAGACGCTAACGGCAGATAAAGGAAGCAGGAACGACTTGATCCTAAAACTTTAAAAGTTGTTCTGATTGAAACGTTTCTGGTTTTATTTCCACTGCAAACATCAACGTCTTTCTTCTTCCACTAAATAGAAATAATAAAACCTTGAGGTAATTTAAGATCAGGAGTTTAACCTTCATGAACAGATCAAGTTTCAGTGTTTTGACCAAAACCTCCAGACGTTTTAAAGCTGCGTTTAACATGATCTGAAGCTTTAAGTCTTTCTTCCAGGAGTTCATCACATCATCGTTCCTCCAAACCTTCACTCTTCTAAGAGTCTCAGATTCAGGCAGGATTTTAATACAACATAAAACATTTTCCTCATTTCTACTGTTGTTCTCTTGTTCATGTGATTGGACCGTAGCTTAACGTTTTATAAATCAATCAGCGCTGAGACTCGCCGTTTGTCCGTGTTCCTGGCGTTCCGGGTTTTCCGGTTGGTGGCGACTTTGTGGTTCTGGATGTCAGACGGATTTCAGCTCTGAGGTTTTTCCAGGCGGATGTGAAAACAAGGTGTGACCAGGATTAGCAACCTGAAGGCCAGACTCTGGGATGGAGAGGAACAGAGTCCTTCAGCCGGTTCTGGTCCAAATGAGCCAAACAGAATCTCTACAGGGTTTCCTGTTTGGGTCAGAGGTCACAATGGAGCCTTTTCTATTTAAAGGTTCCTGATGAACGTGTTCAGATGAAATCATTCAGCTCCCTGTAAGTTTCCAGATCTCCAGTGAATGAGGTTTGGTGACTCTGACATGAAGCATCTCGTTTCTTCTGACAGACCATCAGCGGTGAAACATTTTCTCCATGAACACGGCGGGTTTGTTTGGATTTTAATCACCCTGATCTCCAGTAATCCCAGTCATTACCTGCCTCCTGCTCCCACAGCTTCCTGCTGGATTTCTGTGTCATCTTGTTTGTTTGGTTGAGAAAATCTTCCAGAGAAACATCCAGAGTTATTTTAGCAGATAGGCAGAGCTGCCGGGTCATTCAGGGGGAGTTTCCCTGGGAAATCATCCAAACTGCTTCAGAAAAAACTTCCAGTAAACCTATCTGCCATCTTCTAAAGTATTTAATGAGGAATGAACTAATTTAAGGCGATAAATAAAAGCAGACAGGATGTAGATCTGCGTCTATCGAACCTCCAAGAGGAACAGTGAGGAGTTAAAGTTGGACCAGGATCAGATGGATCCAATCAGGGAACAACAGCAGAAGTTTCTCTGTAATTCAAAGTGATATTAACCCAGTGGTGTGTTGCTGAGGGAGTCGGTGTCATCAGGCGGAGCGCGGACGCGGGATCTGCTGAGCCGAGTCACATGTGAGCGTAGAGGAAGCGGCGCTGCAGCTTCCGGCTGAGATCAGACGTCTGGGATTCTCCCTGCGCCGCTCTGACATCAGCAGCTGTGGGGAAAGTGTGTGAGCTGTGAGTGGGACGCTTGTTTTTCCTGAAACCTGCCTGAGTGAGCTCATCGCCGCGCTCTTGCCTTATAAAGCCTCTGCAGGGTGGATTGTTGGTGCGAGCGTGTCTGGGCCGGTAGCTGCTTTAAATAACTAACCACCTTCCAGTCATGAACCTTTCATACAGCCGGCGGCCGCTGAGGCGCTCTGGCTCAGGAATCGGCCTGCGGGCATGAAAAGGCTCACAAACCACACTGCTTCATTTAGACGTCTGCAGGAGACGTTGAAATGTTTCCAAAGACACCAAACATGTCAGGGAGGATTTGGAGGAGCTGGATGTGAAATGATGCTGCAGTCATGCAGAAGTTCCTCCAACATGCTGCAGCCGTGAGAAACGTCCCGCCTGGTTAAATATTTCAGCACAGGCAGGCGCAGGCCGATCGTCTCCGCCTGCCTGCCTGATTGTTTGTTTTGTTGGCAGATCCTCAGCCCTGCTCTCCACTTGTCTGGGTGTCACCTTCTGTAAACCTCTTCAGTGTCTGTGAGCCTCGGTAAATAAACCGATGGCCAGAGCGCCGCCTGCTCCACCTAGTGGCCGGCAGCCGCCACGACCCCGCCCAGGTCTGCTGGACAGTCGCTTCCTTTACCGTGGCACCCTGAATGTAACCATGGCAACCGCGTTTCCACCCCGGAGGTCCGATAAGACGAGCAAAATAAATAGGAGTCTGTTCGGTTTGCCTGACTGGAACAGATTAAAACCAGGAAGGACCCGAAGCCTCATGGTTTCTTTCAGGCTCTCGTCATCTTTTATCTTCTTCCTGACACTTTGAAACGTTTAACCCAGAAATATCTGATTCCAACAGAAGGTCCAAACTGGGAACCGAGAAGTTCTGACTGGTTCTGAACACTTTGGTGGATCTGGAAAGGATTTGACTTAAAAATGTAAAACCATGAAGTCTTAAAAGTCCCATCAGTTTGAGGTAGAAGGTCGATGCAGGTGTGTTGGTGTGTGTGGGGGTGTGTTGGTGTGTGTGTGTGTTGGTGTGTGTGTGTGTGTGTGTGTCTCTGTGTGTGTGTTTCATTGAAGTGGTTGTCCAACCCCCAGCCAGCCAATCAGAGGGCAGGAATCTGGTGAAGTTTCTGTGCTGGTTGAGTTCAAAGGTCGTTGGATCCTAAATATAGAAGCGGTGAGGAAGGCTGCTCTCTGATTGGCTGCCGGTTTAACCCTTTCATGTGGTTCAGCCTCAGTTTGTGAAACATCAGCCTTGATTCATGGATCATGTTGCTTTTGATCCTGTCAGTTTTCAGCGTTTTAGAGCAAAGTGACCCAAACAGAAACCCTGGAAGCAGCTGCAGCGGCGTTCGCTCTTCAAAGCTCCGGTTCTGGTCCAGACGCGCTCCGGACTCGCGGCGCTGACGGGTCCAGGTGTTGGGCTGATTCAGGCTCTGCTGCGCGCTCGGCCCGGATCAAAGGCCGCGTGTTCAACAAGCTGTGAATCAGAACCTCCAGCGCCTCACCGCAGGGAGCCGCGCTGACTCAGCGGCTCTCAGTCCAACATGGAGGTTTTCCTCTGACTGGCGGCGCTTCGTCTCCGTGTTTTAACTCTCCTGACGCTCAGACCGGCCAGCTGATTTCAGCCCAACAGGACTGAAGGTCGTTCTTCTCAGTCTGAGGCTGTGACCTCTGACCCGACTGGAATCCGTGCCAATGTTTCTGTGGTGAAGCAGCGCCGACCCGACCCGCTCAGTGGAAACAGAACCGTTTGAAACGGATTTGCTGTTGGTTTGACCCCAGCGGGTTGCCGTTCAAACCATTAGCCTGCATGCTGGTGGACACCCAGAGCTCCCAGTAGCGAAGCAGCAGTTGGTCTTTATTCACCAGATCAGATTCAGCTGAATAATAAATTATCTTCGCTGCTTCTGGCTGAACGTTTCAACCTCCTGAGTTCTGCTGATTCAGACTCCTGCTTTCAATTATCAGGACTCCTCCGCCTTCATCCTGGACGGATCGCTGAGGATTCTGGGTAACGTCTCGTTTGGTCTGATGATCACCTCAAGATGAAGCTGGACATTCAGCTTTGGCTTCAGCTGCTGTCTGTTAAACAAGGATTATTAATCACTAATCACTTTATAAAAACACTTTGTTACTAAATATGTCAGAGACAGGATTGTGCTTAATGTGACGTCTGTTTACAGACATCAGCTTCTCAACATCAGACATGTAAGATGTAACTTTAGTCTTGATGCAGCAGCTAAAGTACCAAACCTTCCCTGGAAATGTTTTTCTACATTATAGGATTTAATGTACTTTGTCCCCAAGCTTTGAACCAGGCGGCTTATATGTGTGTTTCCAGTTCTTTTTGTTTTATTTTCAAAAACATTTGTAGGAGCTGCTTGTCGTAAAGTGGCTCTATAGTCAGGAAAGTACAATATTCTAGTTGTTATTTGGCAGCGTCTCGCTACAGAGCAAACATTCAGGTAATCCGTCTGCAATGAAGGCAAATGATTCGGTCCATGAATCTATTTTCCTCTTTTCCCCTTTGCTCTCCACCAAACACCGTCGGTTTGTTTCCAACCTGCCTCGCTTCCCGCCCAGCTGGAAGAAACGTCACAGGCTGTGCTGCAAATCTTTGACTGAAATGTTGAAATGTAATATTTATTCTACAATTTTTATAGCATTGGAAAACGTTAAGAATGATTGTGTCGTGTTTGTCCTCCTACAGAAACCATATTAAAACAAAAAATATATTTCCCACCCCCATCTTTTTTAATTTTCAAACATTTTTGAAAAAGCTCCAGAGCCACTAGGGCGGCGCTAAAGAGCCGCGGGTTGCCGACCCCGGACTAGGGAGGAAAAGTGTAGAAAACAGAAGATGTTGCCTAAGTTCCTGTCCGGTGGATTTGATGAGGATCAACCAGCTGGTCAGTCAGTCACATCCTCCTCTTCCTCCCAATCCGACAGATTAAAATCTGCTCTGATTATATTTTCTCATTTTAGATATAAAAGTTAAATGTTTCTCGTGTTTTAATCATATTTGTTCTGTAACGGTGCTGCACGGTTTTAGCATTGGTGGACACATTTCTGCTAATTCACTAACAGCTGAGCTGTATTTGCATATTTTCTAACTTTGAAAAGGCTTAGCACACTTAGCTTATGCTAAGCTAAATTACCAGATAAATTCTAAATGCTTATGTACTTAATAAAGTTCAACATTTGTGTTGAAGAATTGCTCTTTTGTTTACATTCATGCTCTTATTTTGAAGGGGGTGAAGGCTGTTTCAGCTGTAGTTCTGTTTCTTCTCGTGTTCTTCGCCTGACGTTTTTTCACTACCCAGAATGCATTGCTGTGGCTTTCTGACAGAAGCTCTTCTGTTTTCAATCAGGAAAAATCAGCAGCAGAGTTAGCAAAACTCAGCAACTATAGAATGAAACATGGTTGAATTCAGCACTTTAGCACATTAGCATTAGCTTCTGCTAAATACAGTGTTGGTGTAGCACATTAGCATTAGCTTCTGCTAAAT
>CAEGAG010313266.1:0-11211 GCA_903067065.1 Brachyrhaphis terrabensis
AGAAACCAGAGAACCAACAGAACCTGGACCAGAACCAGGAGAACCAGAGACCAGAGAACCAACAGAACCTGGACCAGGACCAGGAGAACCAGAACCAGGAGAACCAGAAACCAGAGAACCAACAGAACCAGGACCAGAACCAGGAGAACCAGAAAGCACAGAACCAACAGAACCTGGACCAGAACCAGGAGAACCAGAACCAGGAGAACCAGAAACCAGAGAACCAACAGAACCTGGACCAGAACCAGGAGAACCAACAGAACCAGGACCAGAACCAGGAGAACCAACAGAACCAGGACCAGAACCAGGAGAACCAGAGACCAGAGAACCAACAGAACCAGGACCAGAACCAGGAGAACCAGAATCCAGAGAACCAACAGAACCTGGAGAACCAAGAGAACCTGGAGAACCAAAGGAACCAGAACCTGGAGAACCAACAGAACCAGAAACCAGAGAACCAACAGAACCAGAATCAGGAGAACCAACAGAACCTGGACCAGAACCAGGAGTACCAGAACCAGCAGAATCAAGAGAACCAGAACCAGGAGAACCAAGATCAGAACCTGGACCTGGAATTCTGGGCCCCCACCCGGTGGTTCTTCCTGGAATCCCTTTCAAAATAAAACACAAACAGGAACCAGCATGGAGAGTGCGGAACTGCCACCGGGGGCGCTGAAGCCTCCTGTTAGCAGCAGAGCCGCCATCTTTGATCCCCAGAATGAGAATGAATAAAAGATTAAAATCTGTGTTGTTTTCATTTAATACTCTGATCTGAATCAAACTAGAATTATTTTAATCTCAAATTCCTAATCTGGAGATCTGTTACATGATTAACGTTTATCACTAATTATATTTTAATCTGGAAATATTTTAATAACTCTTAAAAACAGAAAAGGCACCAGTGCAGGTTTCTGGGAGACAAAACGGCTCAGATTATTACACAGAAAAATCTGATAATTTGGGATTACTGAAGCCAGAATAAATTAATCAAAACTGGACAAAATGATAATTTCTCACATTCTCAGTACTCATTGTTCCCAAAGGATTTTAACATTTATAACATTTAATGCAGGTCATATTTATATATAATAAACAGCTGCTTTACATTCATCAGAACAAAATTACACAAATTAACTTCAAACTGATTGTTTAGCAAAACTTTGTTCTGAAAAGATGTAAAGATCCAGTAAAACAGAAGACAGTAGTAATACAAACATCATATCTGACTGCTGATTATGTTTCAGAATTAAATGTTTCTTTAGTAAACTTGAGTAAACTTATGATGACTGAAATAAATTTAATAGTTTGAACTCAAAAATATGATATTACTTCAAGCAACGGGCGCGCCACCTAGTGGCCACAGTCATTACAACAGGTACAGCTTTTCAACACAACTAAAGCGGATTAGGCTGCAGGGAGAGGAGCAGCACCAATAGCAGCAGCAGCAGCAACACCAACAGCAGCAGCAACAGCAGCACCAACAGCAGCAGCAGCAACACCAACAGCAGCAGCAACAGCAGCACCAACAGCAGCAGCAGCAACACCAACAGCAGCAGCAGCAGCACCAGCAGCAGCAACACCAACAGCAGCAGAAACAGCAGCACCAACAGCAGCAGCACCAACAGCAGCAGCAATAGCAGCAACAGCAATAGCAGCAGCAACACCAACAGCAGCAGCAGCAGCACCAGCAGCAGCAACACCAACAGCAGCAGAAACAGCAGCACCAACAGCAGCAGCAATAGCAGCAACAGCAATAGCAGCAACAGCAGCAGCAATAGCAGCAGCAGCAATAGCAGCAACAGCAGCAGCACCAACAGCAGCAGCACCAACAGCAGCAACACCAACAGCAGCAGCAACAGCAGCAGCAGCAGCACCAGCAGCAGCAACACCAACAGCAGCAGAAACAGCAGCACCAACAGCAGCAGCACCAACAGCAGCAGCAATAGCAGCAACAGCAATAGCAGCAGCAACACCAACAGCAGCAGCAGCAGCACCAGCAGCAGCAACACCAACAGCAGCAGAAACAGCAGCACCAACAGCAGCAGCAATAGCAGCAACAGCAATAGCAGCAACAGCAGCAGCAATAGCAGCAGCAGCAATAGCAGCAACAGCAGCAGCACCAACAGCAGCAGCACCAACAGCAGCAACACCAACAGCAGCAGCAACAGCAGCACCAACAGCAGCAGCAGCACCAGCAGCAACAGCAGCAACAACACCAACAGCAGCAGCACCAGCAACAGCACCAACAGCAGCAACAACACCAACAGCAGCAGCAGCACCAACAGCAGAAGCAGCACCAGCAACAGCAGCACCAACAGCAGCAGCAGCACCAGCACCAGCAGCAACAGCACCAGCAGCAGCACCAACAGCAGCAACAACACCAACAGCAGCAGCAACACCAACAGCAGCAGCACCAACAGCAGCAACAGCAACAGCAGCACCAACAGCAGCAGCAGCACCAACAGCAGCAGCACCAACAGCAGCAACAGCAGCAACAGCAACAGCAGCACCAACAGCAGCAGCAGCACCAACAGCAGCAGCAACACCAACAGCACCAGCAGAAGCACCAACAGCAGCAGCAGCACCAGCAGCAACAGCACCAGCACCAGCAACAGCAGCACCAACAGCAGCAGCAGCACCAGCAGCAACAGCACCAGCAGCAGCACCAACAGCAGCAACAACACCAACAGCAGCAGCAGCAGCACCAGCAACAGCACCAACAGCAGCAACAACACCAACAGCAGCAGCAGCACCAACAGCAGCAGCAGCACCAGCAGCAACAGCACCAGCAACAGCAGCACCAACAGCAGCAACAACACCAACAGCAGCAGCAACACCAACAGCAGCAGCACCAACAGCAGCAACAGCAACAGCAGCACCAACAGCAGCAGCAGCACCAACAGCAGCAGCAACAGCACCAGCAGAAGCAGCAGCAACAGCAGCACCAACAGCAACAGCAGCAGCAGCAACAGCAGCAGCAGCAACACAGACTGACCTACCACGATTTGTCCTGAACGTCCCGGTTAGACAATCCGGACCTTCTGCTGACATAAAGTGCTGCACCAACTTCAGATTTTATCTGACTTTGAAAAACTACAACCCTGAGCACCAATTAAATTTTCCATAAGAAATCTTCACCCACTTCAAAATAAGAACATGAATACAGATTTCTACTTGAAGAGTTCATAGTCCATAACCAAACTGGTCCATAACCAAACTGGTTATGGACTATAACCAGTTTGAACTATTAGTCCAATAGTTTGAACATTATTGGATTTTAAAAAATTTTTTTGATTATTTTTAAACTTTTTATACACAAGTCAAAAAAGAAATAAACATCCAGTGCGGAAAAACAATTGCATAAATAAATAAACAACATTTAATTTTCTGTCAATGGCAAAAACCAAACTGTTGACCAAGAGGAGTTTAGTTAGGACAAAAACATCAAAATCAACTTTTCTAAAAATATCTCCAAGAAATTTCTGCTAAATCTGTAGACAAACACATAAAAGAAAACATGATCAAACTTTGCTGCGTTTGTTAAAAAAAATTGTTTTTCTACAGTTTTTAAAATTTGAAGAGTGAAAAACAGTTTTAACTCTGATTATTCCACACCGAATCCATCAAACTGAAGTTGCTTTTAATATTCATCTGACTTTTTTTTAATAATAAATCCTTCTCTCAATTCATATCTTGTTTCTTTAATTTTAAACCATGAAATCTGATTTTAAAAACCGAGGTTTCTTCAATACTGTTTATCATGATTATTTATTCAAAGTCAAAAGAAAAGAGATGTTTTCAAGGGATCACAACTAACTGAACAAGTTGCCCGAAATATGTTGTAATTTTGTCATTAACTTAACAATTGCTGTTTGTGATACATAAAAACTTATGATTACTTGAAAAAATGTTAATGTCTTTTGTTATATTTTTCACCTGTGAGGGCTGCCATTTTTTTATCTGCATGGAGGGTTGATAACGCGGTCAGAAACCCTCTGGACAGAGGAGGCTACCTTTACCACAGCTGTTTTATTATTTTATGGCGTTTGACTGATGGACATTTAGACACTGTGTCACTGTACTTTAAAAACAACAGCAAAACAAATAGAAATAGTGAGTTGAGTCTGTATCGCTTCCCACATGAAAAAGAGTACAATGGGATCGAGCACAGCTTCTGGAGAACCCACATCTGTGCTCTCAACATTTCTCTCCAGAAGACTTCGAGTCATTTGTAGGAGCTAACTGGTGGTTGTTACCATCGCAAGCTAAAACCAAATGCCTGCAAAAAACCTAAACCTGACACCAGACAGGACACAGAGCCACAGAACTACTTACCGGATCACAGAGGTAGGTGTCATTCATTGTTCCATTTATGAAGCTAGAAGCTGCACAACTAGCTTCGGCTAACGCTGTCCTCTTCCTCCGTTTGCTCCTCATCTTCATTGTGATTTCTACATTCCCATTGATTTCAACGAACTCTGGTTCAAATGGCAAAGGCTTAATGACGTTACTCATCTACTATGAACATATGAGTTCAGTCAGACAGCACAGATGTTATTCATTTACCCAGGATGCATTGCAGCATAAACAACATGGCCACAGCCGTGTGACAACATTTTGTTTAAATTTATAGAAACTACTCAGCTGCCACTATTTTTACTGTATTGTTGTTTTTTTTATCTAATAAATATTTATGAATTAAAGTTTGCTGCAACTAATCATGGATCCTTTCTGAAGGCATTAAAACCAGAAATGATGGAGCCTAGCATCCAAAGGACAGTCAAATGTCTATGGCTGCTTCCAGATGTATGAATCCCTGACTCCTTTATGGAGGGTATTACAGTTAATAATAATAATAATCAGTTTTATTCATAAAGCCCTTTATATCTGCACTTAAAGGGCTTTATGAATAAATGTTGGTTACAAAGAGGTTGATGTGAGAGAATACTGCAGACAATCTGACGGCTCTGAGGATTCTCAGCAGGTTTTCTACTGCAGGCGACCGATGAGAGGAAAGTTCATCTCTGACTCGAGATGCAACTATTGTGATGAACACAGTTCAGGTTGGACCAGTCTGAAGACTTAAGAAAAAAATGTTCAAGATTTCTCAGAGACTAAAGCAATATCAATCAATCAATCAAATCAAATTTTATTTGCATGGCACATTTCAGCAACAAGGCAGTTCAAAGTGTTTTACATCATAAAAATACAAAGTCATAAAACAGTTACATTTAGTCAAATGTTTCATTTATTATGTTTGAAAAGCATCTATAATCAGCTGTTTTAGTCTGGATTTAAATTAACTAAGTGTTTCGGCTGTTTTTCAATTTTATGGAGGTTTATTCTTTTCTGCATCAGAACCAGAACCAGCAGGTTGATCCAGCAGCAGAGCTTTAATCCATTCAGTGATTAATAAACTACCAGCAGTTTAAAGTCTCTCAGTGAAGGAATGTAGAGCCGGGTGGTGTAGAACCGGGTGGTATAGAGCCGGGTGGTGTAGAGCTGGGTGGTGTCTCTATCTTCCTGGTTCTAGTCAGAACTCCAGCAGGTTCTGGACCAGCAGGTTCTGGACCGTTGGTTTGTCAGTCAGACCTGCTGCTGGATGAGTTTCTCTGATCGGAGACTTTAGTCTCTTGTCCTGGAAATGTTCTGCAGCTGGGAGAAGACCCACTGTGGAACTGGCTTTACATGGCTTTGGAGGGTCAGGTCAGAGGTCATCACAATAGTTGCATCTCGAGTCAGAGATGAACTTTCCTCTCATCAGTCGCCTGCAGTAGAAAACCTGCTGAGAATCCTCAGAGCCGTCAGATTGTGTTATGTAGAAACTCTTGGCCAGTTCCTCCATCCTCCTGTTGCTGCGAGACGGTTCGTTGGAATCTGGTTCAAGGTTTTTAAAACATTTACTAAAACCAGGTAACAGATAGAAGAGATAGAAGATGGTTTTCATAGAGGACATGAGTTGTTTTTGTTTCTTCACACGCGTCCACTTAGCTGGCTGGACATGTGTGAAGAAACACATGTTATCCTTCTCTTCTTTCTCCTCCTTCTTCTTGTCTTCTTCCAGCTTCTCTTCGTCCGCATCTGGATGGAGGCCATAAAAATAAATCCCCTTCCAAAACAACCCAATGAAATAAAAAGCAGGCACACTTCCAGCAAAGACTGCAATGTGCAAAGATGAGATCTCGAAGTGAAGTGGATTCGAGCTGATTCCCCAGTACCACAACCCACAGAGGATCCCGATGTCCACCAGCATGTAGAGGTGGTAGAACAGCATCAGTTTGCTGGTCCTCCTTTTCACCACGCCACTGAACCAGCTGAAGTACCAGATGAGGGCCACAGTGCCTCGGAACAGCCACTTCTCACCGATAGACTTCCTGAAGACAGAGTCTTCTTGTTTCGTCTCGATGTAAGAGGCAACGTAGAACAGGAGCAGCCAGGAGCAGACGAAGTGGGTGAAGATGTAGCAGGGCTCCACGGAGGCGAAGAGGGCGAGGGCAACAAGGCGACTCAACACCAGGAGCAGCTTCCAGAGGAAGAAGAGCGCCAACCGCATCACTGTCGTACAAGAGCAGCACCAGAATTGGTCGGTCTCACTGAGGCAGGAGATGACTGACTTGTAGTACTTGGCCTCAGAGAAGATGATGCTCACAAATGAGACCAGGATCTTACGCACTGAGGAGAAACAGAGACCATAACATTCAGAAAGGAGATGAAGCTAACGCTACGAAAACCCAACAGTCAAGATTCTGTTGGCATCAGAGCATGAAGGTCTGATAGTCACTGAAACCATTTGAGACTGACAAAAGTAATCATATTTAATAAAGTCACATATTGCCTTTGAAACATGGCTCAGTAAAATAATTGACAAAGAAATTAATGAAACAGCCTGTAGATCTGTACCTGTGAGGACAGTCGGTGTCCAGCCATCATCACTCAGGGCGATGCTGAGCATGAGGACGACCTGAGGAGCGCTCTCTGCATACGCCTCAAAGATCCCCAGAATTCTCTGATCGTGTTTACGGTACTTTATTATTTCCTTCAGCTCCTCGGACTGAAAGCGGACGTTTTCCATTGAAGCCGTTGCGACGGCTGCATGCCTGGAACAGAAACAGCAACACTGAGGTAAGGACATGCCGATGTTTAGGTCAGAACAGGAAGAAGCCTGGCTTAATGTCCTCAGACCAGGAAACTTTAAACTTTTCTGTCTAAAAGCATTACAATTAGAATGAATGAAGGCGACTTAAAACAGGTTTTGACTAAAAGACTGGGGAACCCAGTCCTGCTTGCATTGGACCCACCTGGTGTAGATTCCTAAATGGAAGATGTGCAGAAATCCAAGGTTGGGATACAGGATCCTCTCCAGGTTGGTCATCATGGCAAACTCATCATCCTTGTACCAGAGCCAGCTGAAAGTGTGTGTGAGCACGGCCGAGCCTATGAGCAGAACCAGCAGAACAGCAAGGTGCCCATACTCCCTATTCATGCCAAACATCACCAGAGTCTTGAAGTCCAAAACAACGTCAAGAACAAACAATGCAAGACCCAGCGCATCGACGAAAAATGACCAAATGCTCTTGGGCTTTCCCATGCAGCTCTTAATGAAACTACGTCCAATAGGGGAGGAAGACTTTTCGTCTTGGTCTGGACTCTCCTCACCGTGGGAAGGAGGCCTGTCGTCTGAAAGCTCCTCAATAGACAAAGAAGGTCTGGCCTCCGCCATTGCAGCAGCTGAAATACCAAAACAACTGACAGTAAAAGGTGAGGTTTCTGCAGAAACTCCTCCCACTCCTGGTCCAACCTGTCAGACTGGAGGCCGGCTCCTTTCAGGCCTACAGGAGGTTTAACTCTGCTGCTCACCTGAGTAACTGAACCATCTGCAGCAAATGTTCTGCTTCTGGTCTCTTCCCGTCTACCGACTCGCTAAACCAACCAATCCCACAAAGTGGGGATGAAACCTGAGAAGGAGACCCGTTTTTCCTAAAGGAGCGGTGGAATCCAGCTCGATCAGTCGTGTCTGAACTTGAGTAAATCATGAAATAACCTCCTAGTCTAAGAAAATATTTACTCTAAAGGGAAATTAAACCAACTTTCTTCAGAGTTGTGTAGATGCTGTGGGCAGGAAGCATCTCCTGTAGAGGTCAGTGTTACAGTGAGTATTAGGAAGCCTCTGTCTGAAGAATGAAGAGTATTCTCACAATTCTTCATTTTCTGAAGAATCCTTCTTTGATCAGCTTGTTGATCTTTTTGAAGTCAGTGGTTCTGATGCTGCAAAAGAGATTAGTCTCCACAACAGACTGATGGAAGATCTGAAGCATCACATCGAACTGCTTTCATAAAACTCCGGTTTGGTTCTGGCAACGCTTGAAGCTCATTTATTTAGTTTGCCAGAGATCTGAGGTTCTGATCGATGGAGGAGAAGGTTTAACTCTTCTGGTATGATACCAGAGTAAAACACCTCGTTTCTATGTTTGCACATCATAACTGTCTAAAAGTAGAAAAACAAAAATCCTCTCAGCTGCACGACATCCAGTACCAGATGAGGTAATCACCTGAAAGAACAATCTTTAAAAGAGACAGTTTTATGTATTTTAGTTCCATTTTATAGCACAATTAAGTATTTATGTTACTGTTCACTGTCTTAACTTTGATATTTTAACGACTCTATTGCGTTTTATATATTGTTCAGTTCTAGTGCTCGCTATTTTTATAGTCTGGTTAGCTTAAAAGCTACAGCTGGGTGACATCATCAGGACGCGACATTCTGCCTTTACTAACCTAAAGATCAGAAACGGATCAGAAACGGATCGGAGTCAGAGCCGATTGAAACAGAAGTTTCATAAACCAGATTAGAATATTTAATCTCCAGCTGGATGGACGAATCCTTCAGAATCTCTGGGTCAGCAGGGATCAGAACCGGGGGTTCTGCCGCGGTCAGCCGTGTTCTGGAGCGCAGGCGTCCGACCCATCAGAACCATCAGCTAGACTCAGTAGAACCTCAAGGAAACGTTCCGATTCAGGCTGATTGGTTTTGATGAAAAATATTCAGTTTGAGGATTTTTGTAGAAATCTCTAAATTTCTTCAGGGTCTTTGCTGCGTTCAGGAACTGTGGGAATTGTTACGTTTTCTTGACTTTTCATTGATTCTCCAAGAATTTCCTAGATGAACTCAGACTTCAGTTCTCTGCATGTCGGGTCCAGATTTTGCCTCCATTATTGGGTTTTATTCAGACCTTTTTCTAAAGCTTCAGTATTTTGCTCCAGAATGAACCAATAAAACAATCTGGACGTTTTTATCAACATCAGTCATGAATTTCTCTCCTGAACCAGAAGTTTGGACCTGAACCACCAAGAACTGAATGTGTAAGAAATCAGAAACTTGAGCCAGAAAAGGTTTAAAATGTATTTACAGTCCCGGACGTTTCCAGAACCGGAGCGGTCAGAGTTTCCAGAACCACATTCCGGTTCTGCTCAGCTCCGAAGTGAGATGAACAGAAAGAAATGCTGAGGAGGAAACGGACCAGCGGGTCCATCAGAACCGCTGCTTCTTCAGAACGGATGCGCGACTCAAACCGAGCCGGGTCAGAACCGGGACCAAGTTCAGAACCGGGATCATGTTCAGAACCAATATGGGTCAGAACCGGGCCTGAGGTCCGACTGGTTTCCATGGATTTCAGGTGATTTCCTGTCAACCTGCAGGTTCTGACCAAAATGTCTCAAAGTTCTCCAGAACCAGAGGTTCTGTTGTGATTTCCTGCCGAGTCGTGCCGCAGTTTTCCAGAAGTAACCTGACCTGTGATTGTCGCAGCAACTGAGCGACGCTCCTGGAGCGTCTGGTGAGATGAACCGAAACACGGAGAGACTTTATGCGAGCCGTGTTCGGGTCGGCGCCGGACGGAGAGCCTCCGGGTCTCAGTGCAGGCAGAACAGGAAATGAAGAAGCGTCTGAATGGAAAAATAACACTTTGATACGAAGAAGCTGCAGATACACGAGCGACGCTTAAAGGCACAGGATATAAATACGCTGAGTCACCAAACACACCGGGTCCACATTCCTCACGGTCCAATCAGAGCATTTGCTCCGCTTCCTGTTCGTCTCTGAAGGACAAATCTGTCTGGTTCGGTCCGGTCTGCAGCAGCTGGAGGTCAGTTACCGGTTCTGGTTGCCATGGTGAAGTTCCGATAAAGTTCTGCTGCGCTGAGGGAAAGCGGACGTTGGACATTTTAGCAGTTGTTCCGGTCCTTTGGGATTAAAGACGACCTGAGTGTTCATCGTCTCGGTTCGGATCGGGTCGGCGCATGCAGGACTGGTTCGCAGAGCACAGCAGTCCAGAACCAGAACTTTCTGGGTCCAGACTAAAACACAATGAACCGAACAGACGTCTCCAGGACCTGAAGTCCTCTGCAGACGTCCAGATGGAGATGGGGGAAGTGAAGCGCGAGTCAGTCTGAGCGGCGGTGAGTGTAGCTGCCATAGAGGGCGGGGCGGACCCAGACTCCGCCCCCAAACATGGCCACCAGGCGCAGGACGTCTACAGGAAGTCTAGCTCCAGCGCTTGGTGGAGTGAGACGAGGTCGCCGTGGGTGGAGATCCTCCAGAAAGGCATGTTGTGCTGCAGGAGGAGACACCATGTTAGCTCAGAGATTAGCTTGCCCTGCCTGCCCTTTTAGCCTGTTTTCCATGTCAAAGCTGAATAATCCATTTTAATTATTGCTGTTTTGTTTGTCTATTGTGGATATTTAAAATGTCTTCCAGTTCCAGGGTTAAATATTCTTTAAAAGTTAACATTTTATAATCTCATATATATACATATATATGTACTTCCATTATTATTATCATTATATTGACTGCAGTAATTTCTGGGACAATTGATCCTCCAGTAAAGTTTGTTATGACATGATTACAGTTTAAATTGTGAAACTGCGCCACCTGCTGACAAAACCGGTAACTACACTGTAACCTGGAGCCATTAAAGGGGACATGTCATTCAAAATCCACTTTTTTAGCCCATAAATATTTGTTTCGTACATTGAGTGTCTAAGAGCAAACATCGTCTTCTCTCTTTGGGTTATATTTTTCAGTCTGTTCATTTTTCTCTGTTGCCTGTAACCTGTTCTTGTCGATGACGTCACCACTTGCTGAACAAGGTCATGACTTCCAGATGATCCGTTTTGAGAATCGGCCATTTTTTTTCCTGGCGGTGATTTTGTAGT
>CAEGAG010313377.1:0-22478 GCA_903067065.1 Brachyrhaphis terrabensis
GATAGATAGATAGATAGATAGATAGATAGATAGATAGATAGATAGATAGATAGATAGATAGATAGATAGATAGATTTCTGACCAGTTACATGTGATACCTGTTATCTAGTTGTCGTAGTGTTGACAATTAGTAGCAAAGCACAACGTCCCTTTTTCTTTTATGTACCGTGCATACCTTTAAGATTTAAAGCGTTATATTGACAATTTGTCAGCTAACACCAATGGTAGTGATTGTCGGCCACCGGGGGAGGATCTTGCGTGTATGACGTCAAGTTGCAATGTTTTGATAGAAAACAAGTTGTCTTGAGAAAAAGGACTGCATAAGATGGAATGGCTATTGAATGATTGACTTTATTAAATCAAGACCGTTTTCAGTGTTAAAGTAGCCAGGCCACATTGATGTAATAGCAACCTGTGTTTGTGTGACCTTCAGCCATTTGGATTATTTGTGTTGGTGCATGTGGGCAGGCGTATGTGTAGAAATAATTGTGTTTGTGTTGAGTGGGTGTACGTGAGAGTTTGAGCGGGAGCCCACCTCTCTGGGACGTGGCTGGAGCTCCCACACAATCAACACCACACTAAAGGGGGGCAGCCAACTTTCCCGCCAGGCCAAACTAACTGTGATTTTAAAGCAATGAAATGATCCAAAGCATTGAGGAACATGTCAGAAGTTCCAGGAACTCCTCAAAGGCCAGGACCATGCATAATGAGTCTGACCAAAGAATCTACTTTCAACTGTATCCCTGCTGTTAAGAGTTAGATGGACCCAAGTGTTCCACTCAGAGGCATACTGCACTGACTACAGCAGTAAAGATGTGATGTTTTGTCAGATGGCGTTGTGGTGTAACGCAAGTTCTACCATAGCCGTCTGTGCCTACAGTCAGGGAAGTCACAAAACTCTGAGCTGCCCTCGTCTGTAGCTGAACCCGGAAGACCCCGATGGACAGACAGAATTCCCTTCACACAAGATTTGTGGTGAAACGGACAGAGAATACCAAACCTTCATGCACACTCCTGAGTTATTGGCATGCTAAAGAGCTGAGTCTTACTCTAAGACACGGACAAAGAACAAGTTGTTCTTCCTGAATATGAGGTGCAACACTTGGAAAGACTATCCTACCCACTACCTTTATGATTTTACTACAAAAATATTATAACTACTTTACTCCTGGTTTATTGAAGCAGATTACATTATTGCTGGTAAATTTGTTTGAGCGCTCAATAATGGAAAGTTTTAAGACTAGAATTGATCAAGAATTAACTCTTTTGTAGGGACGCTCCGATCAGGTATTTTGTAGCCGATTCCGATCACCGCCAATCACCTGGATTGGCCGTTAATTTTTCACTTTAGGTATAAATGCTACTATGTGAACTGGCAAACTGGAAAAAGGATCTGGCAATAAATGAACCTAATTGAGATGTAAAACATGCAAAATATTTGCAGGCACAATACAGCGGCTATTCAGTCAAAAGGACAACTGAAAAACCTTAAATCAGTGAAATAATATCTAACAGTAAGCTTCTCACTACCCTATATTACATGATGAGTCAAATAAATCTGCCTATATCAAATAACGTCAACTAAAAAAGGCAACATTCATTCAAAGTCTAATGTAAGTTGCCACAAAATAAAACAATCCTGAGTTACTAAATCAAAACGTCCTGAGAGCATGGCTCGCTTATTAATGCTGGTTCTGATTGGCTATTTCTGACCGAGCTGAGTAATTCTGCAGAATGCCAGGAGGAGGGGATTGATGAAACCAAAAACAAAGTCTTTATTCCGGTTAAAACTGAGTAGACATATTCAGTTTCAGACATGAAACTGAAACTGCATGTACTGTGGGATTAAACACAATCCCACAGTACAACTACACTATTCTATAGTTTTTCAAACGAACGGTTTTTCTTCAATTTGTGTGAAAATCTGCATCCATAAAACATCCAAACTAGGTGTGCACCCATTGCAGGTTTCTGACCGATCCCCAATAACCAATCAACTAAAAATCCTGACCTGCTGATTCCAATATTGGCCGATATCAATTTGTTTGTCTGAAATGTTGCTAAATATAGCAAGAAAGTTGACAAGTTGCCAAAGGTGGGGTGGTTATTGTTAACTACAAACATAAATGATCTGGTGGGCCGGTCTGGTAGTAAACCTCTCTCACAGCAGAGCAGAAGAAGACAGCAGTTGATTTAAATACTTTTGCTGAGGTAGATAAAGTCGGTTGATAAGATCAGCTTCACAAGTAAAAATCAGCGAATTACCGATTTATGAAAATCGGCACCGATAAATCTGCTGGGCTCTGCTATGAGCCTAACAAAAAGACAGAGCAAGGTGGAGGGTGTGAGAAGCATCTTCACTAGAGTGATATACAGCGCTAAGACCCTCCCCCTGAATCTGATTGTTGGGACGGTGCATTTCTGTAGACGGCAGCAGAACCACATGGGGGATGCAGAGGACCTGGCTTCTTTCTCACAAATTATCGCTCTCATTATATTTTTACAACACAATGACAGTTTTAGCAAATATGTTAAAAAAATAATATTTTTTTAATAAAAGTTGCATAATGCAGCTTTAATTTTTGGCAATTGGCTGATACCGATGTGAGAAACCAATCTTATTTACCAATCTTACCTATGTTTGCAAAAATCTGAAAAAAAAAAAAAAAATCAGCCACTGTCCCGTTTTTAACGTCACATCTGCTTGTAAGCAGATTAACCACTCAGGTATCGGCAAGTCGGTATGGGCCAAAATCAGATTCAGGTCAGGCCTTTTGAAGATCACTGATTGGTCAGAAAACTGCCTATCGGTGCACCCTTATTTAAAAACAATGAAGCTGGAGGAAGCTTTAGCTGTCACAGGTGGTTCCACTGCGCAACACAGACTAACACCGAAAGAAGGTAACCATCATCAGGGTAAAGCTAAAAGAACTGAAATATTTTATGCCAGTTACTAGCGCCCAGCAACAGCCTTTATTCTCACTGAAATGAAACAAGTCTGTGTTATTTGGCTGTGCCCTCCCAGCAGTATTGACGGGCACTAATCAAACTCAAGCTTCAGCTCTGCTCTGTCTGCGCAGCAGCAGGGAACCCCGGCTGCATGACGTCTACCAGCGCTGCACAGCTGCAGAGTTTAGCCTCAGGCCTGCTATACATTAGCTGCACACCTCCTGTTCCACAGCCGAGGAACAACTTCTCCACACATTTGTTATTGCATATGCGCTTTGGCGCAACGGCGACCACGTCAGGCAAGTTGTTGCGGGTTTCAGGCGGTCTTCGTGCTCAAAATACGAAGCAAACACAGAGAATCTTCCTGAAGGCTTCCTAAAGGCTGTCGTCAAAAACCCCATAGCCGAGCAGAGTTTGGCTCGATTTCCCTGGTCTAAAAGCCGCCTAGAGGGCTGAAAACGCGGTAATGACTTTGAATGTGTCTCACCCAGATCCCCAGTTGCCGAGAGGGAGCGTCTTCAAAGTGCAGAGCGGCTCATTTTCCATGAAAAATTAGAAAACCCTTCGATCCTCATAACTGTTTCTCTCCAGCCATCTTGAGCCAAACCGTCGACTTGATCGGGCGGGGGACACTCAGGCGAAAGTTTTCCTGTCTTCCCTATTACAACGCTTTCATTATATTATAACGACGATAATAAGTCAGATATATTCTTAATATAATTTCTTTAGCCATATCATGGGTTTCGAAAAGCTAAAACAAAAACACAGCATTCGTTGTATTAAGCGAGCACCCCCGGCCTGGCAGACATGGTACAGTCCGTGACATTCCGCAGACCCACTCTGCTGTGTGAAGTGTAAGCAGCCAATCAGGAGCCCTGTAGTAACCTGTAAGAGCATAACACAGCTGGAGCTGTGAACCAGCTGAGACGCAACACGCAGAGTGACAGGAAACAGTTTAGGACGACGTTTCAGTGACGGTGTTGTGACGGTTTGGCATACCTGTCCTGTCCTATACTAATACTACGCAGGAAGTCCTACTTGGACACGTTATCAAAACAGCATACTGAGGTTTGTGAAGGGCTGTTCTGTTTTAATAGCTGTTTAATAGAAAGTGTAGTTTATGAAAGGGTGTTTTTTTTATATGTCGTATACTGAACCAGCATACCTCTTTGCCTCACTGAAACAAACTAATAATAAATAAATTATAAATTGCAATTTAATTACGGAATTACCAAAATATAATATAAAAATAACAAAATATAATACCTCCCCACTTACAGAAAAAAATAGAAAATTTGAGTGCACATTTCTTGTTATCATAAGACATGCAATCAAGCAATGTGTATTGTATTGTGTAGTTAACACACAATGTAGTACCCAAAATGTTACCCCTTGTAGTTGTGGGTATGTCCAAATTTGATTTTAATTTGAGGCATGCACAGCAATGCGTGTTTCACTGCTGCACATCCATATTTACAGAGAACATGTCATACTGATGGGAATGGTGAACCATCAATGCACCTGCAGTCTGTGGCAGTTTCTGATATGGATGACATGAGCAACCATGGCAGCACTCCCAAATTAATAAAAGGTGAAGATAAAGGGGCATTCCACCAAGGTCCACCTGGAACAGTCTTGGCCAAAAGCTGATTGTGACATGAATGTTGTGGTTTGCTTTTTGTTGGGTTTTTTTTTTTTAATCAAGAAAATTAATTTCCGCAGAACAGTATGGCACAAGTCAGTGTAAAAGCGGCCCACAATTCCTAGGCCCTTTTTCGTTGTAGGTTCATAAAATAAAGGTACAGTGATACTGTACCATTGACCAGCACAAGACGAGTGTCATGTCTCTCGTCACACTAGCAGGATGCCACGTTAGGCATTTGGGTTTAACCTTCCCTGTCCAGTGAGAGTCCAGCAGGCAGTGGAAGCACTCTTTGTTGGTCACCTTTGTGTGTGGTTAAGGTCTTTTTTTTCTGAAGACGATATGATTGCAATTCCATATGGAAAAAAGTCCTAAGACAGCAAATTGTGAAAAAATGTTAACACTGCTGTTACTTCCTGGATGTTACATTCTCTGTAAGCAGAAGCATTTGTAGCATAAATCTAAAGGATAAAGAGTTTTCTTTTGCTTTAACAGTAACATACGATCAACACTTTACAATGATGGAGGGATAGCTCGATAGAGTTACACTCTACAGCAGCAATAATATTACTATTTCAGCCTAGCCTCGCTAACCTATTTGTTTATCCCTGGAGGCTGCTTTGAGAATCCCAAATGAAGTCCATACTAATTGCGACATCGCAAATGTAGGATGAATCTCTTGTGACACAAGTGCATAACCATTAACACGCAAACCTACACACACACATGAGCATTGACATACAAACACAAAACCTTTCTGCTGGTGTTTCACACCGAATTCATGGTGCATTGAAGCATGGCGTTGTTAGTTTTGCAGTTTGAGTCACCTGGGGCTACACATGTCCCGTTTTGTTAACCACTGTCATGGGCCACAGTGAATAGTCTGTGGCAGGTGATGATGCTCCCTTTTTGTGTGTGTGCGTGTGTGTGTGACTAAGAAACAGAAAGAGATGCATTCACCAACACTCTGCTTAGGGTTTCTGTGTGCCCGTCACCCCCCACACCTAGAAACTGAAAGGTGGGGAACAGAGTCATGCTTCGGTACAGGTGTTTTTTCTGACAGCCTCTGTTTCATGCTGATAGCGCTCAGAGACCAATATCAATATTTGTCATCTCACGAAACAGGAAATGAAAGAGAGCTGCCTTTTTCTGCAGCCCTCACCAAAACACTAAAGTCCCACTCATTATGACTGCGTCTCATCATGCCGGTAACCTTTGATCACCTCCTCAGGTATCGCTCTGAAACATAAAATACCGCTCCTGCACTTTTTCACACTGTGTCATCAAAGGTGGGCAGCAGCCAGTTACATTTACTCAGATAAATTTACTTAAGCAACTTTTGGAAGCAATATGCTTTTAAGAGTAGCTCTACTGCAACATATATCCTTTTACTTGAGTAAGCAAGTATCGCTATTGTAATGCCTAGATCACACAGTAACATTTTTTTTTTTTTTTTGCCAATTTTAGTACCAATTTCCCTCTTCTGAGAATCTTAAAGACAGCTGATATGGTTCATCATGGCCTGTTGTTAAAGGGGCAGTAACGTAAAATCGACTTTTTTGAGCTTTACAACATTTTATGTTAGTCCATCATGTAAACCATACCTGGAGTTTTGCTTTGATTCTTACATGTATGTTTGAATAATAAGACGCAGCTCGTCCTTGAAGCTGCCTCACAGAGCTACCCTTCTCCCCCCCACTCAGCGCCTTCAGACTAGCCAGCAGCAATTAGCAAACACCTGTTTGAACATCTGCTGACGTCATTATACGATCTATTTCTCAGTGCAACGCTGGTAAGAACGTTGTTAAAAGGTTAATAGAGGAGCCATGTTGTGATGACTTCGTGTAGGTGGAGTTTCAGAAAGAGCATCTGAATATTGGTGAGTGAGGTTTGTTTTTTTTTGTTGGTGGTGTGTTGTCTTTACCGTGTGGCTGGACACCACACGCTGTACGACCAAGTCTGCCATACCTTAGATTTTTTTGTCGTCGTGTGTGTGGTCTCTCAGATTTTGAACATCAGCTAACATTTTTTCCATCTTGCCAATTGAGTAAAATTCCTAGGTCCTCTACTCACTATACCTCCTAACATGACTGAATTCCATCCATCTTTCCATCATTTTTAGTTTTTTCTCTGACTAAAGAAAAGCTCTCGGATGATGTGTTTCGGGTGATGTGTTTCGGTCTCAATTCCCTGCAACCCACCAACTCAAAGACTCAAAACCATGTAGTATTTTCATCTCACTTCACAACTGTGTGTCACTTGCTATCAAAGCTCAATAAAACATGGTGCCGTTTTGGAAAAGTTTGAGGTTCATGAGTGTCTTCAGGTGCGAATAGCTTTTCTTTTTTGCTTTATTTTATTATTTTTTATTTTTTTGCAACGCGAGGTGGTCTTCAGCACAGAGAAGTAGTTGTGGCATCCCTACTTTGTGATCAATACGAGGATCTTTAGCTCTGGGCCAAATAGAATTAAGAATTGCTTTCGGATAATGACAGTATCGACCGGCGCTCAGCAAAGCGTTTCTAGCTGTGGCAGGTTAATTCCCTTCTATGAAGGTGTACAGTCTGAGTCAGGTTGGATGGTCAGAGTGATTCTCTGCAGAGTGCTGCTGGTGCTCTGGCTCTGTGTACGCTCAGCAACCACTCTCCCCACTGATGAAAGCACTGCAAAGTGACTTATGACCCGTTCATTGGACGCTCGGCCATTCAGAAGTGAAGAAATTCTGGTTAGGGCTTCACAAAAATAGACGGCACTGATCCACTTTCCGCTCCTGCAACACTGTGGAGCAGTTCATCCTCTCCCCATGCGGCTGTACCCAGAGATCCGGAGGCAGCCCGTGTGCATGACATGTCATTGGTTACAGGTCACCGGGCCTTCAGTGCATGAAGGTAAACATCAGAATAGAACAGTTACAGGTTAGATAAAGCCTGGAGGGAAACATCTGTTGGAAAGAATAGAGCCTCCACGAAAGGCAAAGTCGATGAAGTCCCTTCAACAACAAAACAAATTCAGGCAAAATGCAAAATAAATGGTGCGAGCGCTTCGCCTCTCTTCCAGCTGATGCATTTTTTAAGCCGAGTTCTCAGAGCGAGCGCTCCTCTTTTCGTATTCCCTCTGTGAATAAAAGTAACCTACCTTGCTCATTATGTGAGACGTTGAGGTGTTTTGATGTTTTGGAGATGAAAATGCTTTGAGATGAAATATTCATTCTCTTTAGTTGGCTTAATTATGTATGTGTCCACTGTCGGGTTGGAAAAGCCGCCGCTCCAGTGAGGCGTGTTCCCGGCGTGCCTCATCGCCATTGGCCCAGAATACATTACGTCCTTATTACAGCGAGTTCCTGGCATGCTCTCGTATGCAACCTTATGGAAATATTAAATGAAGGAGCTGCACACCTCAGTGGACACGCTGAATAAGCATGTCCACTGTTCCTGACTCAAGCGGGGAATATTGGGCGGATTGTTGTTTGATTCTGACATTTTATCGCCCTTTTTTTTTCTTGTAAAAAAATTTCTTGTAATTTTTTTTAAACCAACAAGGACTGATTAGTCTTCAGTTTGTTTCTCAAGTGACTAGAAACACGACGAGGTTGGTGTGGAACGGTAATTTCCCCCTACAGATTTGGTTCTGCTTTTGGTTTTCTGTGAAACATTGATGTTCAGATTAGAAAAATAATAAGACTTTATAAAAAAAAAAAAATCAGCTTAAAAGGATGAATTTATTAACTAATGGGGGGCAAAGCTTTAGAAAAAATAATAGTCCAGTAGTTCTTGTTTCCTCTATTAGATGGGCTAGTGGTCCTCACTGTGGTTCGGTGGAGTCAGAAAGCCTTGGAGGTTGTAACCTTGTCCAGACTGAAAGATGATTATACTTGTTTTTCCATTAGCAATATGTTCAAAACTTTGTCAATATTTTGTTTACGTCCAAAATTGACCAATTGCAGTATTTCCATGAAGTGAGATATGCAACTAAAATCACATGTGGGTAAGTCTTCTCACAGGATAAGTCATTTAAAAATTACGGCAGCAATGGATGTGAACACTTGCATGAGATATATTCATGATTCTGCCACGGCACTGGCACCTATCTATCAGCCAATCAGAGGAGACGTCGGTGTCCTATTCAGGCGGTGGAGCGACAAGAAGCTTGGGGACACTTACTGCATGTTGGGAACATGGTAGTCTGTGATTTTACAAAAGAGCGACTGATTTAATACTTTCGAGTGACAAAGTCAAATTTGGTTGAACTGTACGATGCAGTGAGAGCTCCGGTGGAGCCAGTTGCATGTTGTCCAAGGAGGCCAGTGCTTTCAAATGAACGTGTTGCTGCTGTTTACAAACCAGTGTGATGCGAAAAAAGTGTTTCCATTGGAGTTTTGCAAAGTATACCAATTTTAAGACTGCTGAAAAACCACCTACAACTAGTGCAAAACCCTTTTGTCAAAAAATTTGCTTTTTGACATTGCCTGGTTTCCTTTACCCAAATTTCTATTCATAATGTCAATCAAACAGTCAATGGAAATGCAGGTCGTGATGTAGTTTCTCACATTAACCTTTGAAGAACCAACCCCTTGTTCTACGCTTTGCTTCGTGCCCAGTCACTAACAAGTCCGACGCTTAGAAGCGGAGCCAGAAATTGCCGGCATCGTAAGCAACCTCCACTGTGAAGAGAGAAGTGCCAGGCTGAACCCAGCCGCTGTTAATGTTAATCCAATATTTGGACGCGTGACCAGCATGGACTGAACAACTTTGTTCACTTCCTCCGCTGCCATTGCTAAAACTACAGGCAGACTGCAATTCTAAAATTGACGTCGTTGATCGCAACTTCTCCACCCGTTTGCTAAAGGGCCTAGTAGAATTTCTATCGAACAAATAAAACTCAATGGTAGAAATCCCACACAGACAACTGAAAGGAAATGAGAACCGGCCGGAATCACACAGAATGGCATTGGTCAGGCTAGGCTCATGAAATAAACCAAAAAACATGGTCAATCACAAATATTTCATTATTTAGAAAGGGGTCCACCCTGCAGGACAACCAAGCTAAACATTCTCTATATATATCTCTTATTCTTATTCACAGTAGCAGTTCTTGCATGAAAGGCAAGCTTCTCTTTTTGGCATGCCCAACAACCAATCAAAAATCTCCTCTACTAATCAACAATTTGAGATATCTTAAAGTGAGATATTCATTCACATCGGAGTCCTTCAGAAGGTCCAGATTATTTGTTTTGTTAGTCAATCTGTCTTATATTAGATCCATATTACACATGTGTTTTGCCTGTCAGACTTTTAAAACCGTATCTTGTGACTGTAGCTCATCACCATTCCAACACACTGAAGTCAAGGCCTTGTGCTCCTTCCAAAACCGTAAAACATGAAAGTCAAACACGAATCCATCTCTCTTTCACTTTTCTCCAGATGTCAGACGACTTTTTGATTTGCGAGGTGCTGTCTTTATCACGTCAGGTTTTGAATGGGAACCTCCGCTGCGCTCTCAGCTCACAACCGTGGAGGTTGAACGCTCCTGAGACGTTCGGCGTGAGGAGACACTCAGGTGACATTTAAACCTGTGTGTGTCTGGAAACGCCTCGGGAAGGAAGCAGTAGTCAGTTCAACACAGCACCGATGTCTTTTGTACTCCAAAATGTTTCAGATAGTCGAACAAGTTGTTTTATCTGGCAAAGGCAGCCTAGAGTTTTCAGTTCTATTATTTAATGATAAAAAAAAAAAATGTATCCAAAACCAGGCCATGTGAAGAAGAGCTCCAGGGCCAAAACCACAGTGGACCAAAAAGAACACAATGGCCAAAAAACCATCTTGATAACTTGGAAGACTGTGGAAAATTATTCTGTGGATTAACGAGACAGAAGTGGAACTTTTTGCAATGAAAGCAACATATTACATCTGGTATAAACCTAACTAAGCAGTTAGGGTGAAAATAATAATAATAATAAAAAACTACACTGACAGCCAAACACGGTAATGGAAACACGGTAATGGTAGCATGATGATAAGTCTATTTTTAGTTGTTTTGGGGGCTTGTAATTAATGGATTCATGGATCTTACTTCAACAAAAAATAAATTGTTCTAATCTTTGGTTATACATTGGAACAATGATGTGAACTGCTGAAAAAATTTCAGGGTTTTGAAATGGCCTAGTCAAAGTCCTGACACAAATTAGACTAAACTGACCCTTTCTTGCTCAAAAATCCTCCACGTTTACGTTTAGAATGTTGCACTTCTAATTTCCATAAAATAACTAAGCGTCCCAAAAGCTTTTTAAACCCGTCGTTTTAGAGAGAACAACGTTCCTCAATGGGTTCCATCTTTAAACATATTTACCTCGACAGCCTCTCTGGTTGCTGTGATATTATCAGTCATTTCCTGTGCTGGATTTTCATTTCAAGGCTCCCAAAAACTCACCAGCTACCCTTTCTCAGAACCTCCTGCTCGTTCTTGTAAAGGTGTGGGTGGCCTTGGACTGGTCCTGAACCGGTCGCTCAGACGCCGAGCTGTGAAATTACACGAAGCCACCAGCCTAAGGCCCGAGGCAATCCTCTCTTAATGAAAAAGCGTTTCACAGCGAAGGCTGCTCGCTGCAGCGGAGACAATCTGTTTGACAAGCAGGGCTTAATTTGGAGAGGTTGAGTTAAGGGATACCGTGGTAATTGCTGGTATTTTGGATGTTCGTTTATAGCGCTTCTTCGTTCTTTTTTTTTTGTTCTTTTTTTGCTTTCAACGCGAAAATAAAAATGTTCCGATGTTCTGCGAGTGCATGTGGGAAAGGAGTAGGTGTGTGGCATTCACATTCATCCAGTGAAAACAGCAGTGGGCTCTCGCAGATCGAGACATAAGGACACACACAAACATAAACCACCCACGCACCATTTGCTCATACGGTGCACAAACACCCCGACGGGTTTCACTGTAACAGTGACCTGATAAAGAGATTTGTATCATCAGATCCGCTTTGTGCTGAGAAGTCAAACGTCATTTATAGGTAGAGAGGCAATGAAGAATTCTCTGATTGCTTTGGTGAGATGTCGGCTTTAAAAGGAATGGAGATAAAGTTATTTTTTAAGTCAAAACAGAGTAAACATGCTATAAAAAGGTTTTCGCATAACAGAATTTTTAAAAACCTGTCAAAGTATCGCCTTAAAGGGACGGTGTTATGTATTTTCCACGTACATAGTGCCATTATATAGCACAATAACAACTATGTTGCCTTCAGTTGTTATAAAAAGGCTGTGTATATCAAATATGACTTAAAAGAAATTTGACATCGTAATTTAACATCTTGAAATTGGGTCTCTGTCTCTTTAAAAAGTCCTGGTCTTTCTAAAATTCCACCTTCAGGAAGTCATCACAACATAACCTTACACAGTGGCTAAAAAAGTGGAAAAAATAATGTAAAAAATAATTGAGTTTTAACTAAAACATCCCAGGCTGAATACAATAAAAAATATAATAGGACGAAATTAAAAAATATATATATGTGCAGCCTCCTCATGTCATGTCTGTTCAAATTTCAGCCAAACAATTCAGAAACTTTGAGATTCATCTCTGAAGCTTTCCAGAAAAAAACGTTGAAATGTCCGAGTTTGAAAAGCTGAAATTTGCGAGAAAAAAAAAAAACGTGGAAATTTCAGAGTTTGAAAACTGGAAAATCTTAGAATTTCTGAATTTTTTCTGAATTTGAAAAGTTTAACTCAGAAATTTCCCATTTTTTTCAGAACATTTTTTCAGATCAATCTCAAAATTTCGGAGGTTTCTTCTTGCAAAAAATTCTACTTTGAAGTTGAGAAGTGCCCTTGTTATTTTCTAGAAAACATCTGAGCTTCATCCTCAAAATTTCTGAATTTTTCAGGGGAAATTTCCTCCTCTTTTTTTTCCTATCTCCGATGCCCCTGATTCGCCGTCGTATGTCTGAGCCTGATAGATGTGAGAACCGCTGGATGTTTTCTAGAGAACACGCGTTCGCCACGTCAGCCCGGCTAACCAGATCATCTGATTGCCACCGTACTCCACGCTTGACCCTCATTAATTCGTTGCAGACAGCTGGAAGACAGGTCCAGGAATAACACCCTTGGAGACCAAGTTTGACGTGTTCACAGGAGTACGGACTCTGTTCCAGCCACAAGGACAAACGAGCAGTAAAACGCAACAGAGGCTCCAATAAATACAGCATAAATCTAAACTGGGCTTTCCAGAGAGCTGCTGTCTGCCTCTGGACTGGAGCGGGTCCGTCTGCAGAGCCCGCTCCAGTGTGTGTGTGTGTGTGTGTGTGTGTGGACACATCCAACACACACACATGTATCCATAGCCAAAACAAGTATATATGTTGGCGGGGTATTTGGACAGGCAGTCTTACGGCGGCCTACAGGTCAAAGAGCCACCCACCCCTGAGGAATCATGGGAGTGTGAGGCTTTGTCTCCATTACGGTCTTCAGTGCTGACTCCCACCTTAACCCCAAGGGGGCTACTGGATCCTGATTGGTGGCTCACCACAAAATAAAAAAAATAACATAAAATACCAGGGGAAAGGGAAGCAAAGAGGGACATTTTTATTACTCCAGCCTGTCCTCACTGTTCGGAATGTTTCAGACCCGTTTCAGGTAACCCAATGTTCCAAGGGATTCATGTCCCCAGGCTTTCATTTTGCAATAAAGAACAGAAATACATCCCCTTAAAAAAAAAATAAAATAAAAACTTTGTTCATTTTGGCATTTTACCACAAGCCTGAAGTCTGTGTTTTATTGGGTTTTTATGTGACATGCTTTAACTGGACTGTTCTGACATGCGATCACGCTTTGATCTAAACCATTCCATCCAGTTTTCTGCGAACCAGAGTTTTGCGTACAGGCCAAACATGTAGGCCAAAACAAATGCATGCCACACCATTCAGATTGCTATTTGAAATGAATGTTTGAAAGTCATTTAGGAATTTTCTTTCTGCTCAGACACAATCTCTGCAGATGATCCTCATAAATATGAAAGATGGCAATCAGCTTCATTAAGAAAACATTTTCTGAACTCTGTGAAATAAAGCTAGTGGTTCAAACTAAATTAAAAATACTTTTTAAATAGTTTTTTATACATGGAAACTCCCTATGTAAGATATGAAAAACATCCTGTTTGTTTTAGCTTTTACAAATGACATTTAGTTTGTTCATTATTTACTGGTGCTACAAACTATATGGGATTAAAGTTGGTTTTGTCATTGATGCATGTGCCATGCTATAATAATGTTTACATTTTATATGAATACTGATAATGAAGTTTTGTGAAGTACACGATGTACCTAATTTGAGGCGGTTTATGTCTGTTACATTATGATGTATGATGAAATACCATCAGGTCCATTTCAACTCTTTTTCACTCAGAAGGATTGATGGGTTGGCGTTTGTAAAACTATAAAATAAAAAAAAAATAACAGAAGTATTTTTATTCATCGAGCCTGACAGACAAAAACAACTGGCTGTTCATTTTTCAAAGTCATATTTTTACCCTGTCATTCAAAGATCATAGTTCCAAACTATATATTTAATTGACAATAGGAAGCTATATTTAGTTTATAAAAACTAAATGTTAAATGCTGCTAAAATGACACGTCCTAATTAGCTTACTAGCTGGACATGTCAAGACAAAAAGAATAGATGATTTAAAAACAGTCACTTGAGCAACAATTGGGGCAATTCATTTTCATCATGAAAAATAAGTTTATATATATATATATATATATATATATACATATATATACACATATATATACACACGTCAGCAAAATCCAGCTTTTATTTTGATAGTCCACTATTTTCCCCATTAATTAAATATTCAGTTTGGAACAATGATGGTGAAAATTTGATTTGAAAAATTAACACCATTTTTTCCTCTCGGGCGTTTTGCCATGGGAGATTAAAGGATTTCTCTAATATGCATGAAAGAATCAAAGGAACACTGCATGTGTGTTGTTGATGAGGGATTGACTTTATAACATGATGTAAAGTTCACAAAAGTCAATTTTACATAATGCTACCCCTTTAAAAAAATAAATAAATTAGAAAACACATTCTGACATAGTAAACATGCTTAAAAAATTAGGACCTACTATTGTCCCTCAGTGACTTTCTCCCTCACTGTTTAGCTAAGCACTTACAGAACTGGTAACAACTCTCACTTCACTAAATACAGAATACAGAGGAATAGCTCCATGTGCTGCCAAATGTGCATAAATCACACATATATTTGCTGTAGCTTCAACTTCAGCAGCAACAGAAGTTAAAGCGAAACAGGAAGTAGAGAAAGAAGAGTGACAGAGCGAAGGCAGACAGTTTAACCAGGGGTGGCTGACCCCAGTCCAGGAGAGCTGCCTTCCTGCAGCTTCTCAAATGGCTTGAATTCCCTTGTCAGCGTCCAGTCATTCAGCCCTGCTGAGGCCTAGTAATGAGCCATTCTTTTGATTCAGGTGTGATGGAGAAGCAGTGGGGTGTTGAAAAGTTTCAGGACTGGATGTGAGAGACACCTAAAACTGCACTTCCTGTTCTAAACCTTAGATGGCGCTGCAGATAACATCTGCTTGTATTCAACAACTAATGGTAGAAGAAAAGTCTAAAGAAGCTGGCATTCCTAAAATTCCATGCAATACAAGAATGCTTTATTGATCCCAAATGGAAATTAAATGTTCTTGTAACTCATATTAATTAAAAATTCTTCAATAAGTTATTATAGATGGTGATGGAGGTGATAGCAGTCTGTGTTACAGCGATTTTAAAGAGGCCTCTGACTGAAGACACTGTGTTTTTCTAAAACAGTCTCATGAAGAGGATGGTGAGGGATTTCTGGCTTCAGCTGGGATTTCATTTTAGCTTTTGCGATGTTAATCAGCTGCTTCCCGCTGTAAGCCATCCTGTTTCTATGGTTACGCATCATAACAAATGAGAAGAAGTATAAAAAGTACTGGCAAAAATCAGCCCATCTACAATTCATCCAAAACCAAGAGGAACAGTAGTCCAAAGAAAGAAAAAGCAGTTTTCCTCCAAGAAAGGCAGGAATGAAAGTTTGAAAAAAGTAAAAAATCTCAACGCGGCGCAATTCTAGAATTCTACAGATTGAGGCCTCATCCATGTACATTTTTAGCTGCTATTAGTAAAGGGGAGATAGAAATACGTTAGTCTTTTCAGATTCTCAGAAGTAAAACATTTCATAAACCGTTTATCTTTTTCCTTCCTGTCCAGTGTAAGTGTTTCCATGCAGGATAAATGTCCTCTGTGACTATTTGAGGACTCTGTTATTTGAGGAGACTTCTAAACGCAGCGGAGAACGTCTGAGTCGTGTTTTTGTTCCCAACTTTTTTCTGAAAATAAGTTGTTTTAGGAGTGGCTAAACTCAGACGAACATGTTGGCTACTTCCTGTCTTGAGGAGGTGGGGGGAAAGCCGGAAGCGAGCAAAGAATACTGTGTCTTTAGACTGACGTCCAGTCCCCAAAACATTGGCATTGTTGGGATTCAGAGTCTTGACAATTACATTCAGCTGCAGCTGAATGCTTGAGCTGATATTTATTTTAGCCGCCTTCCCCCTCCCCGTGGGGCTGGCCTGACCTCAGGAGACCGCAGAGAGAAAACTCTTAGGCTTACATCAGGAGGTGTTTATTTGCAGATTGCTGTAGGGTTGAGATTGCAGGGCGAAAGGTCCACCATCGTCCCTTCACCCTAAAATTGATCTTTTCTCATTACTATGGTATCCGTTGCACCGACAGACGCCCGACTAGAGAGCTTTGGTCTGTATCTATTATCCGGAGGAGAGGCCTGGCTGGGATCCTGCCTCGTTGGGGGTTGGTTGGTTGGCCTGGTGGTGTGAGGTGGGGAGGACCTCACATTTAGCTGCCGTCTCTTGGGAGAGATTATGCAGTTCAGTCTCTCTCGATCACTGCCACCGCCTGCTGCTCCGTCCTCTGAACCGCCTCTTGCACTTTCTGCTCCTCTCTTTCGCTCTCGTTTCCCCCCGCTCCTCCAACTCGTCCGTTTTCCCCTCCATCCTGCTTGTGACACAGTTTGGGACTCTGATGTCTTCAGGACAACAGGGGCATGTCTAGCAGTTTATTCTTGGGTTGGTGGGGGCACAGACACACTAAAAATGCAATTTTCTTTAACTTCTCTCCAGTTTTACATATTTGTTAACACTGTCACTATGTTGTGACAGTATAGCATGAGACAGATAATCTCCTCTGACATATCCCAGGGCTAACTGGAAACAACCAATCAGCGTGAGGAGGAGAGTCTTAGCTCTGTCAATCATGCTTGTGTACGTGGCATTCACACCCTCCCCTTTCTCTCTGCTACGCTGCAACTTCTACTCGACAGAATAATGCTAAAGCTAGTTAGCATGACGTCTGATGATGGTGGATAAACTGTTTTCCTGGAATGGAAAGTTGTTTCTCCACCATTAAGACATTTAGCAGCGTGTACACGACCACGACTGACAGCACTAGCTCCCTCCTCCTGGCTCTGATTAGATGTTTTTGACTGGGAGCGGTGCATTTCTTCAAACAGCAATAGTAGTTCAGGTGGGATGTAGAAAAGCTAGATCTTTTCACAGATTATTATTTGTCCACGGACATTTAGGATTTCATAGTAGAGACTTTTCTTGTGACAAATTCCTTCATTTCTCACAATCCCAATGGATGGTAGCTAGCAAGACTGATGACCTAATAGGCGCCTAGTCCTGTATCTTCTCTGCCGCGCACCAGTTAGTGTGACACAGAGTGTTAGTGTGGCTGATGCGTGCTCTTGTGACTGGAGAAGGTGTCATTTACAAACCGTTTAGTATGCGACACTGTTTCTGTCCAAACAGTTTACTGTGTGGCTTGAGGTACAAGTTCATAAAAATTTACCTTTGCACTGACGTCCCGCTTTGAGTCCGTGCTCCGTGCGGATCTTTGTGGACTGAAGTACGTCTGAGTATGTTATGGTCTTTACATTGCAATGAACTGCGTTCCCAAATTTGAAGCTACAAAAAGGGGGAAAGCTATTTGCATTATTATATATAAATAATCTTTTCAGTCTGAAGGTTTCAATTTGAAACACTGATCTATGTGCGCTACGAACAGTGATTGACAGCTCTGGTGTGGATGGCCAATCAGATTTCCTGCCCCCCACCTGAGCTGACCCTGTGGCCACGCCTCCTGCAGGACATCCAGCTGGTTCTCTCAGCTTACAGCCCAGATGGCATGGAGTTATGACCGCCCAGCCCCAGCAGCCCCGCTCTCTGATTCCCGCCGATCCCGTGTGGAGCGCCATGGAGCTCAGCCACCACTCACATTAATCTCCTAAACGATCCCGGACCTAAGAGGATCAATACTCATTTTAAGGGAGCAGCATGATCCCTTAATGTAGTGGAAGATGGCTGCTCAGCCCTCACTTTTTGCCCCCCTCCATTCCACTCCTCTCTGCTTTAACTCCCTGTCGGAGGAGCAAGAGTCAGCCCTTCATTTCATTTCATGGCCCACTTTAGTTAAAACAATATCTGGCTTTTATTACAGATGTCATTACTCAGGTGAACAGCGCCTCTGCAGCTGGACTCCTGATAAAAATGGCCTCCATCTTCATTAGCCAAGGTATTTGCTTTAGTGTGAGGTGGCTGGTTTTACAAAATCAGATCCATGTCTTGTAATTGCCCTCTGTGCACTCCCATTTATCCAGATAAGAGAGGGGTCACAGGGCAGCTATGGGAACCATAGCTAGCTCCATGGTGCTTCAGGTGTTTTACTTTAGTTAAAAAACGCACACACATAAAAAAAAATCTTTTACTAGAGTTGGTTTGTGGCTTCAGTTTAGTTCCAGCTTTTTTAGCATCATTCATTCTCAAACTTAAGTGTCATTTTGTATTTGTTTCTTTCATCTTTCGTAAAGTGACTACACATGAAAGGTTGAAGGGTTTTGGGTCCTTTCACGAATCACTGGAATCGCCATTCTTTGTTTTCCACAGAGGCAACGAAAATGACTTCATGTTAATGGCGCTTTGATCCAAGGAAAATGGGAAAGATGCTCGTTTCCACTGGATGACACGCATCCCGTTTTTTCCAGGTCTCCATGCGCTGGGCGAAGCGGCGCTTCGACCGCACGGTTAGCTGGGCGTCTCATCATTGATCTCTGCTGATGCACGCAGTTTCTGGGGCCTTCTTTTCTCCTTTTTATTTTCTCTCATCTGCAAAGTTGCCGAGCAAGAGAGCCGGGCAACCCTCCCCACCCGGCTCTCCGTGTCTCGCAGGCAGGCTGCTCTGGTGGGAGAGGCCACCTGGAGCAAGTTTGGATGTGTTGTTTATGCTAAAGCTATTACTCTGTGTCTGGGCAGGCTGCCCTGAGAGCTGGAGCGCTCGCTCTGCTGCTACTGAATTATTCACCCAGGAGATCTGCCATCCTCTGTATACACGCTGTCACATGTAGCTGAATGATAAGCTGATTGTCCAGCAATGAAGGCTTTTGTTGTATTGTCCCTCTGAATGCTAAATTTATATCAGGCTGATGTTATGTCGTAAGGGAATGTGTGAGTTCTTAAATCACGGAGTCTGACAAAGGTAGTCCAAATATTTCCACGCACAAGATAACTACTGTTCACTTCTTTCTGAAAGCTCTTCCTCTTTCATTCAGTTCTAATCTTTTTATTGAGACTGCTTCATTATTGGAGAAATACAACCTAGACTGCCGTGGAAATGTATTTTCCCCAGCTCGCAAATTTCTTTTGTTTGTTTTTCGATGCAGTTTATTATTTCAGATCGCCACACAAGTGAAAAAAATTCAGGTTTTAATTGATTTTCTGAGTCTAACCAAATCAAGTAATTGCACCATAAATCGAAAAACTGGCTGTGGCAATACTTGGCAAAAATAACTTTCACCAAGAGTTGGGGAACTGGTAATGAGTGTCTTACATCACAGTCAAGGAGCTTTGGCCCACTTTACTTTAAAAGCAGTTTCAATTTATCAGATGAGAGGATTTTTGAGAATCCGGACTACGAATAGGACACTTTAAGCCTTCATTTAGCTGTTTTTTTTCTTTTTAGGATTTCAGGTATGCTCCAAATTATTAATCATTACTCTAGTTAACGTTACTTTGTTGCGCTACATTATGCTACGTTATGAAACTTTATGATACTTTGTTACGTCACGCTACTTTATGTTACAATACTTTGAAATACACTACAATATGCTACTTTATGTTATGTTATGTTTACATTACGCTACTTTGTTATGCTACTTTATGCTATGATACATTACATTATGATATGCTACTTTACAATATGTTACTGTACGTTATATTGCATTACTTTACACTATGCTACTTTATGTAATTTTGTGGTATATTACTTCAGGCTTGTTATGGCACCAAAAACAATGTAAGAGAAAATGACAGACAGAAAGATTAACATAAACAGAGAAAAAACTGAAAAGTAAGTAAATACTCAAACAGCGGATTTGCAAAGCTGCACAGAAATGTTCAATTATACGACCATTTTCACAGGATCCTTCAAGACTTTCTGCCAGAAAGCAGAATTCATAGATCCATCTGTTACAGCAAGACATTAAGTTCCTTCAACATCAAAGTAGCCCCAGATCATCACACTACCACCACCATGTTTGACTGTCAGTCTGGTGTTGCTTTTCCCAAATGTTTGTTAGTTAGCACATCAGATGTAACATGACAGGCTTTTATGGGCTTTTACTAAGCTGTCTTACAAAGTGACTGGTTTCTTTCCCATTTTCTGTAGCATAGAGTTGCACTGCTTTGTCCCTCCTCTACTTGTTGCTGTGCACTGCTGGTCAATCGGATGAAGTAAAGGCTACTACACTTTTCCCTGTTAAAAAAAAGTAAGCTTGGCTATTTGTCAAATTTTCTGCTAATAAAAAACATGAGTCATGGTGTAGAGGCCTTTAGGTTATTATAGTGAGAATATCAGACTGGGTGTAATGCTACGTGCTGTGGTTGTTGTTCATTTTTGCTAATATTAACCATCATCAGCTTCTAGAAGAGCTAAAGCTAGGCAGCAACTGTGACTCCTCTTTCTTTTTGTTACAAGTCAAGTCATGGGACCTCAAGCATCCTTTCCTTCTGCAGTGAGTTTGTGAACCAAGTGCCCTCATCAGAACGAGCATCCACAGGAATTCACCTCAAAACATGTGATCCTGAGTGTGTGTTTTTTCTTTTTTTTCCTCTCCACTGACACAGAGAGCGCTGTGATAACGCGCGGGTGAAGGTATGAGTGCGATTGGACGCAGTCTGAACCTGGGCTCGCACATCGCCGTCCTCTTCATCACTGCGCCTGTGAGCGAGGATGGGCAGAACAGCGGGGTCTTTCTTCACCAGGAGGATGGAATCACTGATGACAGTCTCATGACCTCTTTCTCCATTAACTCACATGTGCTCTGTCTGCTGCCTTATTCCCCCCACTGCGCGTCACACACACACACAAACACAAACAGGTTGCCAGGTTAGGCTGGATGGGAAAATACATATTGTTTTGGTAACTTGATACAAGTA
The DNA here is from genome assembly GCA_903067065.1 of Brachyrhaphis terrabensis. Taxonomy (NCBI): domain Eukaryota; kingdom Metazoa; phylum Chordata; class Actinopteri; order Cyprinodontiformes; family Poeciliidae; genus Brachyrhaphis; species Brachyrhaphis terrabensis. The sequence continues at coordinate 21,126 of CAEGAG010313377.1, forward strand.
TATCAGCAACGGTTAATTATCACTTTATTTTTTTTTTTACTTCTATCCAGAAGAACAAAAATACCACTGTGGTTGGCCAAAGGCATTAGCAAACAGTAGCTGCGTTTCCATTACAAATGTGCAATGTCAAAAAAAAACAAAATTTCGGTGTTTCCATTAAATAAGAAATGAAATGAAAATCACTTGTGAATAAGCCTGTGCACGCAATAAGTCATTTAAAATTATGGAAGCAATGGATGTAAATAGCTATATGAAATATAATCATAATTCAGTCATGGCGCTAGCGCTCATCACCTCATCCTAGCGCAAAAATGTTTCATCGGGAAACTTGATTTTTGTGATTTAGATTTTTTTATTTTTTTCAAAATTGCCTTGCTTCTGCCAAGGTAATTTATTTTCAGAATTTCAATTTGCACAATTTCATGGATAATGGAAACACAGTTTGTGAATGTTTAGGAGTTCCATACTGGATTGGGTGATCTTTTAAAACTCCTTAAATCAATTCTGCCATAGAAAATAAAAAAAGTAGAAAATAGGGATAAAACATAAAAGGAAAATAAATATAGAATTACAATGGCTTTGATCAAAATCAGTTAAGACACAATTGAGCCACTATAAAACAGATCTTGTCTTGTTTGTATTTCTTTTAACAGTGACATGTCAAAACTTAATTTTGAATGCTTATAAAAAGTATTCACCCCCTTAAATGTTTTACACATTTTATAGATTTTTTAAGAAGATCAACATAATTTGTTTTTGACAAAAAATATACAAAAAAGTCATTTGAATGTCAAAATTAAAACTGATTTTCGCAAAACATGACATTAATGAAAGTATGAAACATCAAATAATTGACTGCATAATTACTCATCCCAGCCACTTGGTTCTATTAGTAGCTGCATTTCCATTGACAATATAATTGCACGTATTTGAATTATAAAAATAAACTATGGGAACACGGCAATTTAAAAAAAAAAAAAAATCACTTTTTTGCACTTGGTGTTTTTATTTTGTGGTTGTATTGATATTAGTGGTTTTCACAAAATTGCAATGGAAACATTTTTTCACATCTCAAAGTCATGTGATCAGTCACTGGACATTACTACTGCCGGAAAAGACAAAGAAGACAACAGGAAATAGTAGGAGAAGGATGACTGCATGTTTTTGAAAAACTTATGTGAACAAACTTATTTGTGTGTGATTTTTATAGCATTTCTCATTTAGCCACTTAACCTCCACCCGCCCGAGCCCGGGCGATTTGCATAATTTGCATAATTTTTTTTTATTACCGCACATAACTCAGCCAAAAACAATGCCAACATACCCATGCCATACCTCTTTAGAATCAGGACA
>CAEGAG010313459.1:0-19229 GCA_903067065.1 Brachyrhaphis terrabensis
CTATAATATTAACTTTTTCTGTTAATTAATCACCGCTCTTTTCCTCCGATTCCTCCTCTGCTCTCTCCCTCAGGTCTAGTGATTAGTGATTGTCGGTCGCGAACGATCCGGCTCTAAGAGCCGGCTCTTTGAAGTGAACGATTGGAACCGGCTCCACAATGGGAGCCGTTTTAGGATCCTATTTGGGAGCCGTTTTTTTTTTTCTACAGAATTAGGGTGACCAAACGTCCGTATTTCCCGGGACATGTCCGTATTTCATGTCCTGTCCCAGGCATCCCCGGGTTTTTTAAAGTATACTACGTTATACCCCCCCCCCCAACAAAAAATATATGGGTATATTGGGAGCCGAAAGAGCTGGCTCTACACACTAAAAAGAGCCATTAGAGCCGCATCTCGAAAAGGAGCCGAAAATCCCATCACTACTCAGGTCTGTGTGCTGCAACGTCACTCAGTTGTTGCGTCTGTAACACTGGTCCCTTAAAGGAGCAGCGACGTTATTTTCTGTCTACAGACTTTTAATCAACTATTTATTCCTATTTATGTCATTTTAATCAACTATTTATTCCTATTTATGTTAGATTTTAACATGGGTTACACTGCCATTTAATATTATTGAAAATCAGCCATTTTGAGAAATGCTGCAAACATTTGATACAATGTGCAAAGTAGTTTGCACTTTTATTTCTTTTTAAAAGTCCTATCTGTGAGTTTTCCCTGTTTTGCCTGTCTGAGGTGGAGATATGTTTTGTTTTATTGAGACTTCATAATTGAGCTTTTTTATTATTTCAGTTGTTTTGTTCGTTTATTTTGGATATTTAAAATACCTTCCAGTTCCAGTGTTAAATTTAGTTAGGAATTTAAAGTTTATTGGTCTTTGATTATCATTATATCAGTTGAAAATGGTCTCAAAACGGCAATATTATCGTTTATCGCAATAAATAGTGCATTAGCTTAGTTTTGTAATTGTGGAATGTTTTATAATTTTAACCAAAACAAATCAAAACACCCTTAATTCTGTTGTGCAGCATTATTCTCAGGTCAGAGTGAAATAAATTCAGTCATAAATGCATTGAACTCTGGACTTTATGAGCTAAAGATTAACAGGCCTGTTAGCCAAGATAAATGAGGAAACTGGCAAAAACATTTAAAGATGGAAACACTCGGGCATAAAATGATAACTGAGACTCTTAAAAGAGTAAAAACCAAATATTCAGAAATAGATGCAGAAAAAGTATTTATAGTCTGAACCTTTTCAGATCACAATGGATTTTCTTATAATTTTATATAACAGACAAACTCAAAGTAAAGTCTGGCTGAAATGGAACAAAAAAAGGTTTTCAAGCTTTTTACCAAATAAAATTTGTGATATTCATTAGTGTTTAGCTGCACTCAGTCAATACTTGGAGGAATCAGCCTTTTTCTTGATTCCTTGATTCAGCATTTGTATTATCTTTAAGTATAAAGATTTATTGATTCAGCATTACTTTGTGCTGGTTCTTAAAAACAAACCCTCCAATAAATACATAGACATTTGTTAAAAAATGAGAAACATTTCAGTACTTTTACAGGCAGAGTAAGTGAGCTTTGAAAAGGAAAAATGATGAAACATTTGAGATAAAAACAACTCAAAACTGATGCAAATTTTTAAGTGTGGACAACTAAAACTAAAAAAACCATAAAAAAAAAAACAAGGAAAGAAGCCAACAGAAATGTCTTGTATATAAAGTCTAGTAGAAAGGACATATAGCTGCCGCAGGAAGTAAAACAACACAAACACAAAACACTTAAGATTAAATCTAGAGAAATCCACATATAAAGATGTGTAAAATATTTTAAATTGTGCAATTATAACCACCAGTTCTCTTTTTTCAGTTGTTCTCAGTAGATTTTGTTAGATGTCTGCACACTTTTATTTTCTCTTCCAGCACAAATTTGTTTAATAAAATCACACAACAAACAGTTTCAGTGAATCATTTTTACACCTACGGCTGTTCGATGTGACCGGATGCTCCACCTGTGAAAGGATGGAAAGGAATTATTTAACAGCCGTTCCAGAAAGCTTGCTGTGGTTCATTATTTAAACTCAGATGAACTTTGACCTGATTACGTCATTTGTTTCCTACTGTTTGCCTTGTAGACACCAGCTGCACTGTCCAGGCCAGTACTCACCGCTGGAGGCCTTTTACGAGGATAAGAAGGCGGTTCTGCCGCCGACAGGAAACGGTTTGGTTTCGTCGTGCCCAACCTGGACCGTCTCTGCCATAAACCGCTGCATGCACCCAGAGATGAAGGTCTGAAAACACCCAAACTCACTCATTTTACTGGAGAAGCTGCTGCTAGATGCTTGGTAAGAGAACCTTTTCCCCTGCAGATCACCCACCCGGCTGGCTGCATGTCCCAGTTCATCCAGTTTTTCGGCGAGCAGATCATGGTGCTGTGGAAGTTTGTTCTGCTCCGGAAGCGGCTCCTCATCTTCTCTCCTCCACCCATAGGCGTGGTCTGCTACCGGGGTGAGCAGCTAGAGCCTGAAAACAAGGCCTTTCATGGCCGTTTGTGGTCACAATCCAAAACTATTTCTTGTTTTTAATCTCTGTTCATCTCTGAAGAAATGGTTTATGAATGTAAAAATATAGATGTTGTGTACGGGGTGACGTTTGTAAAGTTACACATCAAAAGTTGACAGCAATAATTCTGATTATTTTGCATAAAGTAAGAGGAAAAATGTGGGGGTTTATTTTTTTTTTACATAAACCTCCATTTATGAAATGAGGGTTTATAAAAACAGTTTCAAATTAAATATTTTAATTAGCAATTAGCAAACACATTATTTAGCCTCAAAACAAATCTTGTTGCTCTTCGTGTCCTTGGATTTGACTGTTCCCTTCTGCTCCTCCAGTGTACTGCTGTTGCTGCCTGGCTAATGTTTCGATCCCTGGAATCGGTGTTTCTGTGCCTGAATTGCGGCCGTTTTTCTATATCAATATTGCTGACATCAGCACCCTGGAAACAGAGTTTTCATATGTCGCTTGTAAGTTTCGGCACATTACATTTAAAAAGTCCTCTCTGGTTCTTATGTTGTGTAGAAATTAGCAAGTTTTTCTGTTTTTCAAGGCACCACAGAGAAGATTTTTGAGGACAAGAAGGAGCTATATGACGTCTACATTGATAACCAGAACGTGAAGACGCACAGAAGCCATCTGCAGCCGCTGCTCAGGCTGAATGCAGCGGATAAGGAGAAGTACAGGAAACTAAGTGAACAAAGGTACTAAAGTATTTATTACACAGCTGGCATGTGAAAAAAAATACATTTACTTTTCACCATAAATGGCTTTCTTTTCATTTAACAGAAAATATACATTTTGTGTGGTTTTTACAGTACTTGAATTTTATGTTTGGAAAACATTGAATGGACGGATGATTTTGTTGAATTTTTTCTGTTAGTTGCCATTTTTATTCATTTAATTTTATTGTTTTTGACGTTTTCCAGACAGATGCTGCTGTACTCTCAGGAGGTGGATGAAAACTGCACAGCAAACGAAGAGGATCTGTTCATTTTGTGAGTCCAAGGAATGTTTTACTTTTCATGCGCAGTTTAAGTTATCACATTAGAAAAGTTTGATAGAAATGGCTAATTTGAAAATAACTTCCTCATTTAAAAAAACAAGTTTTTATGCTCACTTGTGTTGGTTTTTTGGCTTTTCTGAAAAAGAGTGGCTGCGTTAACAGGGAGATGGAAACATATTTGGTGCGCTGAGGACTCCTTCCATTCTCCATATTTCTCAGCTTTGTGGTTTGCAGCCTCTGCTTCCTGTTAAAGGGGCGGTGTAATCTAATTATGCCATCATGTTATAAAGTTTTTCCCTCATCAAAATCAAACATGGAGTGTTGCTTTGATTATTTCAAGTTTGAGAAATCCTTTAAACTCCATGGCAACCATTCAGCTTCGCAAAACCTGTTGGACCTAGCCCCGCCTTTGAGACCCAGCTCCTCCCCCACTCAGCTCCTTCAGACTAGCCACCAGCAATTAGCAAACACTTGGTGTTCGCTTATTACAGGACCTACTGCTCGGTAAAAAGAGGAAGAGTTCTTAAAGAGGAAGAGACCCAATTTTAAGGCTTTAAATGATGAAGTCAAATTTCTTTCACGTCAGTTTTTAACAACTGAAGTTATTATAGTCACTTAATTGTGCTATGAAATGGCACTATGTTCCCGGAAAACACGTACGCACTTTGAGAACAAATCTTAGATATTGTAATACTGATGTTGTCTAAAAATGTCTGCCAGGTTCTTCATGGAGATGAACAATCGGATCTTCCAGACCCTGTGTGAGGTGGCGGGCAGCTCTGATCCCACCATCACCGCTGACCACATGAGGGCCATGGGGCTGGACCCCCAGGGGGACCGCTCCTTCCTGGAGGACCTGCTGGAGGTTTACGGCATCGACGTCACGCTGCTCATAGACAACCTCTGCTGCTCCTAAACCCCCCACCTCCACCCAGTGCCCCCCAGGACTGCAGCCCCCCCACACAGAGCAACACACTGGAAATGGAAACACTGCCCCCATCTGGGGGTTTTGATCTGTTCACCTCTGGGTTTATGGAGCCGGCCCACTGTGGGTGACCTGGACACTCAGTGTGGGGAGATGACTGTTGGATCCTGGGTTGACGGTTCTGAAAGTCTCAGTCGCATTTGGGAAAAAAAGTTTCTCCCCCATTGGAGTTAATTTGTCTACTTGGATTCATTTCATGGGAAATTAAACAGACTCAAACCCCCTCAACGTGCTGTGAGCTTCTGGTTCTGGTACATCTACTTTATTCTGCGTTTCAGAAAGGAAGCAACATGAGAGTTAAAAAGCTTTTTTGTAAGTGAGAGTTGGAGAGGAAACGAATGAGACTGATTCTGCTTTAATACTGGAAGATGTGAATATTACGAAGCTGAAGAACTGATGAGAAGTTTGCATTCAGTCATGAAGAGATGAATATTATTGTTTTTTGGGGCTTTTAATGATGTTTTGACCTGATTGAAAATACAAGATATAATTTCTATTATCTTTCTATTAAGATTTATTGAGTTTTCCATCATAACGCGTCTGTCTGTTCGAGATATACTCCTCTTTTACTTTCCCATCTTTCCAGTCAAATTTAAAGTTGTGGGTTTTGGAGAAGAACTAAGACTAAAAGTAAAAATTACATTGTCATAAACAGAAAATTTGATAAATTGAAAAAATTTGATAAAATGATTTCTACCATATTGGGAAGGAGTAATTCAAATTCAATAATATTTAAAAACATTTTTAAAGGAAATCTAAACGTTGTTGTAGTCTCTGACTGAAGACTGGTTCATGATGGTCTCGATATCCATTCAGCAGCTCTGCTAATCCTCCTCATTTGCATTTGCAGCCCCTCTTTAATTATCTTACGTTGGAGTTGGGGATTATGATGAATGAAATATTTGGTTTGAACTTCCTCCTTTTCATTTCCTCTTATTGCCACAGCTGCTTTACTAAAGGCTCTAAAACCAACAAAAGGACTTCAACCGAAATATACTTAATTTTTGAGTCTGTTTAAAAATGAGAAATTCACAATAAATTCAATTTTATTATTATTAAAAGCCCCAAATTAATATGACCTTCATGACTGTATATAAAGTTCTGTGTAAGAAAGAGAAAGGCTGTTAATAAATACTTTAAACTTTATGCACTTTCACCACAGGCCGTGTCTGCTGGCCTTTCTCTGATTATCAGACCAAAAGGATGGGTGCATTCTGGGAAATGTAGTTTTTTTTTTGTTTTTTTTTTTAGTTTTTGTTAAAGCTTCACATTTGTGATATTTGTAGGAGTTTTTCAGTGAACATGCACCACATAATTTGAATGCTGCACTCTGTCAAACACTGGATTGTTTCCTCACACACACACCTACACACACACTCTGTTGTACTTAACTGTAACCTTTTACATGATGGGTTTATGATTTAAACTCTTGAATTAGCTGGTTTCAGGTGTTAACCAGATAACCTGTCATAAGAACCTTGTTCGCTCATCGATGCAGGAACGTCGGCCGCCTCTCCTCCAGCTCAGTGACTTGGACCGGGCTTCGGAGACGGGCTGGAGGAGCTTTCAGTTCTTCGGTCATTTTGATAATTTCAGTGATTTGTTCCATGTTGGAACACAGGAGGCTCAAAATCTGCTTCCAGAAACTGTATTCCAGTGGGATTTCAAACTTCTAACAGTCTCGCTACAAACTGTTACAAGCATCGCTTCTGTATTTCAAATATACTGTTTCATTTTTTTAACTTTTATGTGTGATTTTGAGTCGGATAAAAGAAAATGCACTAATTGTTCGCGGCAGTTAAGCTTTATTTCAAATTTGGGGCCTTAAAATGTGTTTTTTTTTCACAGAAATGCTTGTTTGTAGTTTTAATTTTGAATTGCTGAATGTCTCAACACCGTGCTTTGCGTTAGCCATCAGCAGATTTCCAATGACTGCTTTTGCTCTACAGCTTTAATGTAAAAAGGAATGTACGCACACACACACCATGCCACTGAACACTTCGCCTTTTTCTGTGTGGAAACCTCCACAGCTGTGGACTGTGGTCAACAAAGCTAACCGTCACTCTTCTGAATGTCAGCAGAGGCGTTGCTCCAGCATCCACGCAGATTTTTTCTTGACTGTATTGTAAATCAGGAGTGTTCACCAAGTAGCAGTGAAGCCTCCACCAGTGTGAAACACACAAAGCCCTGCAGCATGATTACCTGTCAGTTTCACTGTAACACTAGAAAATACTGATTCTAGTTCAATGTTATTAAATCCCACAAATCTCCCTCTCAACTGTTTGTTGTATTTCTTTCCATAAAGCATCTGAGGATGAATTTAGCACAATAAACTCACACAGGAGATACAGTAACCTGGTGTCAAAACAATACTAGGTGTTAATTTGTGAAGGTACAGCCAAACATTAACAGCAATAACATTCAACTTATCAGAGAAATGTTTTAAAATTAGCCATATTTCTGCCATGTTATTTATTCATTTATAAATGTCAGTTTCAAACTGAATATTTGGTTAGCAAACAAAATATTTTGATTTAAAAGGAAATACAGACATTTATAATAATCTATAGTGACCAGCAGGAGGTTATAGAAGAGAACAAGACCCAACTTTTTATTGTTGTTATTCAGCTAAATATTTACTTTCACATTGATAGTTAAAGTAAATATTTAGTTTGGAGCCAAATATTTAACTTTCTAGCTAAATGTGTACTTTGACACTAAATATTAGCTTGCTAACTAAATATTTACTTTTAAGTTAAATAGTTATGCAAACTAAATGTTTAATTTGGAGCCAAATATTTAGTATTTAGCTCGCTGGCTAAATATTCAGCTTGCTAAATAAATATTTACTTTGAAGCAAAGTATTGAGCTTGTGCAGTATACCTTGTTTGTGAGGTAAATATTTACCCTACACTGATGAAGAAGCATAGTTTTCTATTTTGCTTAAATTTTTGTGAAGCTAAATATTTAAATTAACAAGCTAAATATTACATGGACAAAAAATGAACACAGTAAATATGAACAGTATCTGCCATCATGAAATCACCTTTGAGCATCACTTTGTGTTTCCCTAAAGAGACGGATAAACGGACGCCTGCAGCGCAGCCTGATCCGGCACCATCTGTCAGATCGGATCTGGCCCTGCCAAGCAGCTCCTTCTCATCCAAGAGACGCATTCCTCCTTTTCTCTCTCATTTCCCTCCCTCCTCCCGCTGAACGAAACCTCTTCCTGTGTTATCATTTAAATCAGATCTGAACTGAAAGCTTTCAGAACCATCAGATGGACACAAAGATCCTCACACTGAACTGGACAGGGAGATTTTTTTTTTTATCAGAATAACAGTTGTAAACTATTCTGCAAGACATGAATCTGTGGTACAAACACTGAAAAGCCTTGGTCCTTTTAGATGCAACAGATTTTCATGTCGCCATGGTTACAGTTATTAAAGGAAACCTCTGAAATAAGGAGCTTTTTGATATTCTGTCCTTTTTTAGTCTTCCTTCTGGGTTTGTTTGTCGTCACAGCGGCTGTGAGATGAGCTCCTCTCTTCGCTCGGCGCTGATGAAGAAGCGTAGTTTCCTAGGCAACAGCCGGACCTCTACGGGCATCGCCTCGTACTCCTCGTTGTCGATGTTATAGAAGCCGGCGGCGCCCTGCAGGAAGTGAGGCGCACGTTTACCAACGGATTTCACAGAGCAGATAAACTGACACACATCTGGTGAGACTCCCTCACCTCCGGCAGCGTCAGCTGGCAAACACTGGCCTCCAGCTTGGTCGAGTTTTCAGTGAAAAGTGTCGGATCCTTCACTTTTTTATTCCTAAGAGAAACAATGTAGAGTAATAAACATGGAAGTTCATTTAATCTGATTCCATGAGGAAAGACACCGACCCGACAGAGATGAACTCGCCCACTGTTTTGTTTCCTGGTTCAGCGCAGATCATCAGAGAGTCATTTATCCGCTACAAATACACACATAAAAATAAGATTGTATTATATTTATAAGAGCAGAAAAGATTGAAAATATTAAAGTAACTTCCTTCTGACCCGCTCTGCTGGGTTTTTATTGTGGGTTTGGATGTAGAGCTCTGGTGTAGACAGCTGCTGCTCCTCCCACTTCTTTGGCTCTTCTGGTTTCAGAGGCTCTGAGGAACAAACCAAAACTTACTCCGTTAATAACACGAACCCTGTTATTTAAGCCAGTGGTTTTCAAACAGCACCCCCTGCCGCCGCTAGGGGGCGCTGTAGTGGGCCTCAGGAAGATGGTGGAAAGGTGAGAAAAATCTTATAATTTTTTGTCATAATTTTCATTTTGTTTATCAATTATTTTTTAAATAAAATACAAGTTTAAATAATTGATTATGTTATTTCTGATGCTCATTTTCTGATTGGCTGCCAGTCAAATTCATGAAGCTGCTTTGCTCCTCCAGCTAACAAGAAATGGAAAAGTTTCTGACAAGAAAAAAACAAAAGAACGAAACACAAAAAACCAGAAGAACTGTGAAATTAAAATAGAATTTGATGTGATTAATATAAGATATTAAATGCTTTTTGCTAAGGGGATCGCAATGGGAAACATTTATTATCTGGTAATAAAGTAGTAATATATTATTATCTGATAATAAAAGTTTTATCGCCGTTAAAACCAGACGGTTCAAGGTCAGCATTTCTATAAAATAAATGCGATAATTATCCAAGAGTGAATAAAAGTATTCTAAAAGTTGATGCTTATTTACATATTTTGAGACATTATCTGTGGGTTTGGAAATGGGGTTAATGTTTTTTGGGGGCATGGGAACATTTGTGAACCCCTGATTTAAACATGAACACATAAAAACGTGCCTTCAGCCGGAGGGTTCCAGTAGTTTTTCAGTCTGCGGATGATGCGGTGCAGCAGATTAGGCCTGGGGGGCCTCTGGGGGTCCAGATCAGGGGGCCGAGGTACGGGAGCCAAGAGGGACACCGAGACGTTGTGAACCAGAGGCCACGCCTACAAAACATGAACACAACTAAACATGGTGGTGGCAGCATCATGCAGCTCAGCTGATGGGAAGATGGGTGGAGCCAAATCCAGAACAATCACCTTCCAGCAGGAAAATCACCCTAAACACGAAGCCAGAGGCGTTATGGGTTTGTTTAGATCAAGGCCGTTGATCTAAACAAACCACTGTATGGAAATTACAATGGCTGCTGGAAAAGACAAGTGTTTTGTTATTGACTTATCCGGAAGCCACTTGCTGCATTCTTGTTGGTTGTGCAGGAGCCTCCACTTCTGCTTTTCAAAGATGTACAGTTGCATAAAGTTGCAGTCATTTTCTTGTGTAAACATTAAGTTGGGGGGCGTGGCCAGCCGCAGGTAATTTGGATTTAAAGTGACAGAGGCCTTAAAACAGCTCATAATGAAAGTATCTAAAAAAAAGACTGAAATCTTATTATCTAAGAATGATTTTGTGCAAAAACGTTTTATAGCCCATAAAAGCATAAGAGGTCACCTTTAAGGTTTGCGGTTGTAAAATGACAACATGGGAAAAAGTTTAAGGGATTTGAATACTTATGGACAAAATAAAAACATAACCCAGTGAGTAATGCCTAGTTTCCTTCAGCAGTGGTGGAGGCTCACCCTCAGGGTGTGGAACCAATGAGCTGCGTTCGTCTTCAGGGGTCCGAGGTACCAGTACCTACCCAGAGAGAAAAGCTGTCAGGAAACCGTTCCTTATTACCCAGACTCAGAATCTTCTAGTTTAATTAAATGTCTGCATCATTTTACTTGCTGATCTTTGCGGCGACGTCTCTGAAGGCGCCCCAACGCAAACCAATCAGAGCAAACACCGGCTGCTCCTTCTCTCCCTGCAAACAAACATAAAAATTTAAATCTACAACAATTATCACTGTAATGTATATATATATATATATCTTTAATAAAGATTCAACTGGTTGTTTTTACAACAGAGTATTAGGGCAAAGCTAAGAAAAATTTTTAATAATAAATTCTTACAGCATAACTTAATTGTTGTATTACGACTTTATTGTTGTAATTCTACTTAACTCTCATATTTTGACGATTCTCCTATTATTACAACTTTATTCTCACAACTTTATTCTTGTAATTTTATGACTTTATTTTTGTAATATTACAACTACTTTCGTTACGTTACGTCTTTATTCTGGTATTATAACGACTATATTTTCATAGTTAATTGATTTCTTAGAATGACCCTAAATACTCCGTTGAAGTTTTTGACCCAGAATAAATTCAGATAAAGTGATGGAAGACGTTAAACTGAAAGACTTCCTCACTTTGATTTGAAGCACGTCCACAGGGACCGTTTCTCCTTTCAGGATGGACAGTGTGGCGGCCGTGATGTCCCTGAACGTTTCACAAGAGGCAGGAAGTTGGAAAAAATGTAGACAAAACAAAATGCTCCACAAGGATGGACAGAAATCAAAGTTTATCTTTTCCCTAACATGCAACGTCTTCTTCTCCACTAAAATTAAAGGTTTTCAACATTCCTCAGAATGAGATTATAGTACTGCATGGCTGCTGATAAGTGTGCAAGGAGCTAAGCATGTATTTGTAGCATGAAGACAACAAGTGGTGCCACTTACTTGACTTTGTTGTCACTGAGGAAATGAAGAGATGGACTCAGAGAATTATGGGAACCCAGAGGAATGAATCCTATTGGTGTGCTACTGAAGGCCTCCTGGAGTCAGATGAATCATTTCAGTTTTTTACTTAGTGAGAACAGAGTTATTATTCTTATTTTTTTATTAAACCCACTTGGTCCGGCCTCCGCAGTAAACCTGTGATAACCTCCTGCAACGTGCCATCACCTCCAGCCACGATCAACATGTCTGTCTGCTCCATCAACTCCATCAGCTTCTTAGCCTGACCTTCATAGTCTGTCTGGAGTTTGTAACCGGAGAGTTAAACATCTGGTGACACCAACATGTAAAGGCTACTAATAAAAGCTGAGAATGATACCTTCACTACTGTGATTTCCACACCAGCCAGGTGTAAAATAGGAGCTGCATTCTTTTCAAATAAGTTGTTGGCTTTCCTGAAGAAATTAAATTAAGGATGTTTTAAATACAGAGTACAGATTTAATTTATGGAAAAAAAATTGCGCAGGAAATCTAACATTTTTACCCGTTGGAAGCTGCAGGATTCAGAATCACAGTTGCTTTCTTCAGTCTCTCCTGAGGTGCGATCTGCTGGCGTCCAAACTCCTAAAGGAGCAACGATAGTCAAGGTTATGTAGTTGGTTTTGGTTGAGAATTTCAAAATATTATGAAGGAAACTTACTCTGGCCAGCTGGCAGGCCTCTCTGCGCACCACGCTGTCACTAGTAACACACAAGTTGCAACTTTTATGCATTTAATTAAACTAAACTCCAGGAGAACATTTGAACAGGTAAGAAACCCACCAGTGTTTACCATACAGCCAGTACCCTCCGTAGGACAGGACACACACAGCTAACGTGGATTTCTTCCAGTGGTTCCTCAGAGTCCGAAACACTTTAACAACCCGAGCCATGATGGTTCTCACACTCCCTTCCAAGCTGTATCAATGAGGTGGTACATGGGATTACTTAAAGGCATGATTGACTGTTTTAACTCCGCGGTCACAGATTCACCGCTGCATGGACATGATGGTGTAACGCCAAAAGAGTACGGACCAAAACCAAGCGGAACTAATGTCACAGAATCTTGTTGCTTGATTTCTATATTCTAACACACGTTTCGTTATTAATAAAATACATTTTACAATAAATAATTGTTAAAACATAATCTCGTAAAATAGTATGCCAATTTGAACAATTTCCCGAGGTTTAAATCCTATAAACTACAATTCCCTTCAGAGAAAGCCTCTGGGAGTGCTTTCAAAGTATGAAGACCCCGCCTGAAACTTTTAGATAGTAAAACAGACACGTCTGACATACTCAAATAATGCAGTAACTGAATAAATATTTTCTATCATCTGTCGCAAGTATTTTTATTCAAATAATTAGGAGAAAGCATCGCATATTTTCATGTTATATTTCGGACCGGCACAAACAGAAAACCTGCTTTCCGAACACTTCTTACTGCATCATGGCGGTGCCGATGGCGGTAAATTCAGGTAATGATGTTAATTTCAAGAAATTATTTAGTTATGTCTGTTTCTCTAAGCCCACATTTTTATGTCACACAGTTAGGCTCATAAATCCAAGGTTCAGCTCACTGTCTGTTTGTCTGAACATGATCCGCCTGGATGGATCTGCTAGCCTAGCCTAGCCTAGCTAATGCAGTTGAAAGCTAAATAACCGTGTCTTGGAGGATAGACGCCAATTCTGTTGCTTTTTCAAAAAATAAATATTGTAGAAAATCACTGTTTTTCTAAATGAAACGTTTTTTCTCAGCAGTGGTGGTTATTGCGTTTGCCTACTTGGAAGTGAAGCTGAAACTAACTTATAATACTGTGGTTTACAGTAATTCTGAAATTCACATGTATTGCTAATCTTTAGCAAATTTGGAAGACTTTTTGAATAAAACCGAAATCACGCATGTAGATCGAACATAAAGCTATTTATATCATTTTCAGATACGAAATTCTGGGGTAATTTATGGCTGTCAGTTTACATTAAAACCTGTACAAACTTGCAATCTAAAGCCGAAATATTGTTTATAAAAACGAGAAAATGTTTTCCATTTTTTAATGCTGCAATGAAACGTTTGCTTTTGTTTTTGAGAAATTGCAATAAAAACATTGTCAAATGGATTTCTTATATTTCTTTATTCAGCAAATGGGTTATTATTCTGTTATTGCTAAAAATAACATTTTCCCCATTATAAACGACAGTAGAGAACATTGAGAAAAAATGTATTTTTATTGAAACATCTTAAAGAAACAAGATTGTTAAATTCTAAAGAACAAAACTTTAGAACAAAAACATTCTAACAATTGGTGTCAAAGTGTTTGAAAATGATGTGTTTTGAGGATTAATGCATAGCCGTAACTTTCACTGCTTACACCTTACATGAAGCAGTGACTCTGGTTAGACATAAAATCAGTGAATGTCTGATAGAAAGATGCTTTAAAATGCTAACATATTATAAGGTTGGTTTAAAAAAAATTACCCATTTTAAGATAAATCGAGCACTAATGGTTTGACCTTGTGCCCTGCCACTAACCCAAAGTAAACAAATAGAAACCAAATTAAAACTGGATGTGTTTAATTTTTGTTAACGGGGATTTTAGAAGGGATTTAGTTCCACATCTGGAAGTGGAAAAGATTTGATTTTCTGGGGTGGTGGTGTAAAGATTGGGCCGTTCTGACTGTTGTGAAAAAAGTCAGATATGTTTTGCTGTCTGTGTGAACGTAGCCGTAGAAGATGAACAAAAACAGTGTTTGGCATCATTAAATGAACCACCATGTATAACTCGGTGATGAACCTTTGTGCTCACTCAGGGGCCAGTCTGTGGGGGCCACTTAAAGAGCTGTGGGAGACAGTGGATGGAGCCATACTCAGAAGACAGTCAGAGACTGTCCACCTTCTGGATCTGCAGCTGAAGAAACACAAACCTCACTTTCTCTCCCTTTTTAAGAATCCGGTGAGGAAATGTCCAAGCGCAGAAACTTTAATTAACCTAATCAGTTTCTAACCCAACAGAAAGTGATAAAATATGGGTTTTTTCATGTTTTTTTAGCCAAAAAGTGCAGAACAGAGAGACAAAGTGCGTAAAGCCAGCACAGAAGGCATCGCCATCCAGGGTCAGCAGGGCTCCCGGCTCCTTCCAGAGCAGCTTCTGACCGAGGCCTTCATCCTCAGCGATCTGTTTGACATCGGAGAGTTGGCTGCTTTGGAGCTTCTCTTGGCTGGTAATGTGAAAGTTATGTGGCGACATTGACTTAATTGTTGAACATCATTAAAGAATCCCTCCATCTTCACCAGGTGAGCAACAGCAGCCTCATTTTCCAGGCCTGACGCGAGGCCTGGTGGCCGTTCTGCTCTACTGGGACGGGAAGCTGTGCGTCGCCAACTCTCTGCGTACGCTCATCCAGTCACGACATGGCAAGACATTCACCCTGGATCTGAGGTGAGCACTGATTGTGATGTTTAGTGCTTGACTTTAGGGCTGAGACGATTAATCGAATTATCCTGATGCTTCGATTCCGCAAATAATTGTCAACTAATTTAGTTATCAGTTAACTTGTTAACTGGAGTACACAGACTCTAGTTCACACTAAAGGAATGCTAAATTATTCCTTTTTTAAATAAGAAAATGAACATAGTATTCCCTAAAATGTGATAGCAGCTTTCCCTTAGTGAGTAAAGGATGAATCTGCAGCTACAAAAATACAATCATCAACATGTGAAAAGCTCAGGCATTTTTACTGTACTGATCATCAGGACAGTGTCGTACTGATCTGCTGATTATTTTTATTTATTGTTGGATAGAAAAAGTAGCTTAATAGGAGATTTTTTTTTACAGAATGTGAACAAGGTGAAGCTAAAACTGTCACTAAAGGAGTTTTGGCTAAATTACATCTCTGCAAATGACTTCTGTATGCTCCAGTTAACAATTCATTGGTCACTAAATTAATTGATAATTATTTTAATAATCTATTGATTGCAATTAACCATTTTAGCCCCAAACTTAAGGAATTCTAAGTTACTGCATTTTAGACAATAAAATGTTTATATTCTTATTTAATAATGGAATTGTTTTTCATTTGCATCATTTACTGTATTTTTAATATTGTATAAAAAAAGGCCTAAGTGATTAAATAAAAAAATCTGTGGAAAGTGGCAATTTTTTATCTGATTAGTCGTCAGAATAATTGATTATTTAAATAACTGATTCACTCATCTTTTACCTGGTTGTTTTTTTATGACGTGCCATCCGTCGTATCACAGTGAAGAGCTGGTTGCCTTGACGACCCGTTTCACAGACGAGCTGATGAGCCAGGGACTCACCAAACGCATCTTGACTTTGGTGTCAGACATAAGTGTGACGCGGGAGTTTGAGCGGCTGCAGAAAGAGCGCGGCTTGGGGAACGAAAAGCACAGGAAGGAGGTGGGAACAAACATCCTGGATCAACCAGCTGAAACAACAATTATCCAGCTTCTTTATCCAGATTTTAACTGAATGTTTTGTTTGTGCTTCAGGTTTCTGACCTCATCAGAGAGTGTCGCCAGGCGCTGGCAGACAGCTTGTTTTCGTGGACCTGTCAGTCGCCGCTGACCAGAGACGACACCTTGGCTCTGATTGGTCACCTGGAGACGGTGACGGCTCAAGCCGACGGCTCATTGGACAGCGTAAGCCTGGCTCTGGTCATGGCTCTGCTCTACTGTTTGGACGTCAGCTTCATAGAGCAAGGAACAGAAGACAGAGAAGGTGACGCATGCATGACTTGAATGCGACCTGCTGTGGCGATGCCAGCCTGACCGTGTGACGGTTTGTCCCTCAGATCTGCTCCAGGCTCTGCCGTTGCTGACGGAGAGGCAGTACGTCTCGGCGGTGCACAGCCGCCTGATGGACGGTCAGCCGTGGAAACTCCCAGGGCTGCAGGCCGTGTGCCGGCTGGCCTGGGCTCTGGCTCTCAGGGTGCTCTCCCAGCTGCCGCAGGGGTCAGGTGAGGCTGCCGCGGGGGTCAGGGGTCAGGTGAAGCTTTAAGATCTGGGTTCAAAATGGCCACTGGTTCTTGGAAAGAAGTTAAGAGGTTTCAGGTCTGGGTTATAGACATGTTGCAGCGTGACGTCACACACACAAGATCCAGCCCTTATTTGCCGTGTCTATAGACCTTATTATCCGCCCGTCCGTCTTTTCTTCTCTCAGCTCGACATTGTGAATTTTTTAATTTTCTGACAATCATAAAAACTTTTGCTACAAATTCTTGCAGAATTTTTTGTATTTCTGTTTAAAAATTAGCTAAAAAACATGAATCGTCTGCAGATTATTGATTTTAACCAGAATGCTCTCCACCCTCAGTGTCTCTGACTGCTTGGTGGATGCTGGTTGTATTTCCATGAGGCTCCAGATTGACCTGATGTGTGTGTGTGTGTGTGTTTTCAGCCCTGGTTGAATACACTGAAGCGGACGAGGCACTGGCCGACCAGGCTCTGCTGGGAGACGTCTTCCTCTTCATGAAGGAGGGGATTCTGGGATGCAACGCTTTTGCCCTGGAAGAGTTTTACGTCCGCCGCCTCCATTCGCTCATCACAGACTTCCTTGCTCTCATGCCGATGAAGGTCAGGTGTTCCTCTTCATACAGTTGTAATTTAGTTTATCCACTAAGTAATGCATTTTATTTTATTTATTTATGATTTTTGTGCGTCTGCAGGTGAAGCAGCTTCGTAACCGCGCTGATGAAGACGCCCGTCTGGTCCATATGTCTCTACAGATGGACAGCGAACTTCCATCATCACTGCGGAAAGATTTGGATCACCTCATGGTTCTGGTGAGTCGTTGCAGCTTTGCTGGACAATAAATTATCCATGAAATAATTGCAATAAACGACTATATTGTTTTCTATATAGTCACATTCTCAAAGATCAACAAACTTTAAATTCTAATGAACATTTAACACCGGAACTGGAAGACATTTTAAATATCCAAAATAAACAAATAAAATGAATTATGAACTCTTTGTAAACAAAATGTCCTTTAAATAAAAGGCTAGTTGAGACCAAAGCACCAGAATGAAGACTTTTATCTACGGTGCACCGATTTATCAGCCACCTGAGTTCCTTAATTTTGGGAGATCGGTGATTGGCCGATATTTATGTGTGAAGCTGATCTTATCTCTCTCAGCAAAGGTCTAAAAATCAACCACTATCTTCTTACTTCTTGTTATATCTAACAACATTGAAAAAATTGGTCTCAGCCAAAATTGGAATCAGCAGGTCAGAGTTTCTAAAGATCGGCGATCGGCCAGAAAACTGTAATCGGTTTATCATGCTATTAATTCATTCATTGCTTATTTCAACTGGCCTCTTTGCCACAAATATATTAATGCAAATCTCAATCAGCCTTTCTGAACCCTGTCTGATGTGTGTGTGTGTGTGTGTGTGTGTGTGTCAGATCGGGGAGTTTTACACTAAAGACCCGTTTGGACTGGAGCTGGGTCTGGAGTTCTGGTGTCCCACCGAGTCTCTGCAGCACGCCTCCCTGCAGGGCTCGTACCTCGGCATGGCGCTGCAGCGGCCGCCTCATAAACAGGTCAGGGTTTGTTCAGACGCTGAGCTGCAGCTCAGCAAACAGAGTCCTGCTCACGTTGCTCTGCGGTGCAGGTGGTCCTGTCAAAGTTTGTGCGTCAGATGGGAGACCTTCTGCCCTCCACCCTCTACATTTCCTACCTGAGCATGCTGAAAGGCCTCGCCAACGGCCCGCAGTGTGCTCACTACTGCTTCAGTCTTCTGAAGACCAACGGGGCTACACACAGTAAGAAAACACATTTACAACAATTATTACTCTTTAATAATAACAGATCTGAGACGGCTGCTTTTCAAAATGGAAATCTGTAAAATTAGACTGTTTTTTATTTTGCAGTTATTTATCTTGATCCTTAAAATACCAACATTTTCACGTAACTTTATATTTTGATCTGTTTGATTATGCAATTTTTAAATATTAAATGATTGATGTTTTGATCAGTTACTCAGTACTCGAGTTGCCTTTTTATCAAACACTTTTTTACTCGAGTAATTTTTTTGGACGGACACTTTTTACTTTTATTTGAGTAAAAATATGTTGGTGCTACTTTGACTTGAATACTATTTTTGGTTGCTCTGGTTCAAATAAAAAACTTCTTGTTTAATTGATTGTTAATTAATCTTTTCCAAGTCAATATTCATTTCTAGACAGTGAATTGAAAAAAATAAACAACTGTAAAACTATGATGATAAATGTGCATATAAGAAAAATAGTTCAAAGTGCTGCGGTGCAGCCAGAGCAAAAAGTTAGTTTAGAGCCTCGTTCAGTTTCCTTTTGCTCTTCTCTGAAGAGTCTAGAAAAGCATGAAAGTTGCTATTTTTTGGCTTTTATATTTTCCCATAAAGAGGAAATAAAGAGTGTCTGATTTTTTTCCTCTGTCCAGGTGACAACATCCAGGGAGCTTCAGGCAGTCCGGTGTCCTGGGAGCATTTCTTCCACTCCCTCATGCTGTACCATGAGAACCTGAGACGAGACCTTCCCAATCTGGACTCGGCCCACTACCGCCACCCACCACTGCGGGGAATCACCCAGCGAGAGCTGGAAGGACTCACCGCCTTCCTGCAGCTTCTCACCACCATCATTACCTGGGTACGACACGACAAGCAGCCCTAAAGATGCTCCTGTCGCTTTAACTGTGAAGCAGCAGGGTTCTCTGCTTCCTTCATCCTGTTAGTAATGATTATTTTCCTCTGCAGAGTGAGAACGCTCGACTGGCATTGTGCGAACACCCACAGTGGACTCCGGTGGTGGTGATGCTGGGATTGCTGCAGTGCAGCGTTCCTCCGGTTCTGAAGGCGGAGGTCCTTCAGTCGCTGGCGGCTTTCGGGAAGTCACCAGAGATCGCCGCGTCTCTCTGGCAGTCGCTGGAGTACACACAGGTAGGACAGGAAACACACAGGTAGGACAGGAGGAAGCACACAGGTAGGACAGGAGGAAGCACACAGGTAGGACAGGAAGAAACACACAGGTAGGACAGGAGGAA
>CAEGAG010313619.1:0-117941 GCA_903067065.1 Brachyrhaphis terrabensis
TGTTACTGCCGCGTCACAGGCACTGTTTGGAAAGAAAAGCTAAGGTATATTACTAAAACTTTGAAAACTCTTTCTGTGTACCGTCTGTATGTAGGCACATGCGGCTTATGTATGTACAAAATTGTTTTTCCTTCAAAAAATGTACTGGGTGCGGCTTATAATCAGGTGCGCTCTATAGTCCGGAAATTACGGTACAATAGTAGCATTAAAGAAGCAGTCTAAATGGAGTGAGAAGGGCAAAAAAAAAGATAAAAAGGACTTTGTTTGATGTCATTACTTAAAATGGCATACCAACATAAAAAGTGACAACAAATAATAAGAAAATCGCCAAAATCATTGCAACAGGCCAAACATTGCAAATTTGTATTAACCAGTTATGCAAGAATAAAAAATATATATATAAAAAAACAATTTTGCATGACATTGTGAAGAAAAATTGACACCATGTTTTGGAGAAAAAAAAAAATCAAAGCAGTATTCATGTGGCAATTGTACAGTAGAAGGTAATTAAAAGTCGTTTCTCAGTAGGAATCGGTGTCACAAGGAGATAACACTTTACTGAGATAAAATTTGACAAATACAACAAAAAAGCAACTCAAGATTCAAAATACATCTCACAATGACCTGGGCATATTCCATGCGGTTCCCTAAACACACAATGTAAAGTTGATCAGGATCGTTAAATACTCTTATCTACACTTGTGTTACTCACCAGGAAAAATAAAAGCTAAACATGCAGCAGGCCAGATGCAACAGTTGTGTGTCCATGTCTTTCAGGTCTATTCGTGCTTTGCTTTGATAAAAAAGACCATCATTTTTAAATTTTCTTCATAACTGGTTTAGCCTCAGGCTAAAAGCCTAAGTAAATCTGCAAAATGTCTCTGTTCTTCCACAAGGGGAAAATTGATTTCAAAAGCAGAAAGTTCTGTCCCTTTCTGTTTGAATACAGCAGCCACATCCAGCTTGCAGGAAGCAACTCGGGAGGCAAATTGAGCATTTATATTGGCTCGAACTTGAATGCAGCCAACGCAAGGCATCAATTTGCCCTCCTAGGTGAATATGAAGTAATAGAGGGGCTCCTTGAGGACTAAAGCATCAAGCTACATTGAGTTTTGGATGACTGTTGGGTGAGAAACCAGATTTATTCCTTTATTTTTGCATGTGTGTTTAAAAAAGCTCAAACCTTGGGTCCCTGCAGGTTTTTACCAGTGTCATGTCATCTTCAGAGTCCAGAAAACTCAGCACAGGCTTGACTGTTTACATCACAGCTGCTGGAATATATGAAGATTCTTTGGTACATGTAAATGCAAAAGAGGGAAAACGGAGAAAACCAGAAACTGAAAGTCATCCGTCCGGAGAGGATGGACTCTTCAACGAAGTTTTGTGTTTCTTATTGGAAGTGTTCTTGAAACCTATTGCTTATTGAGACTTATACTATTGAAACTTACACTACTGTAAATGATGTGTAGAATGTATATATCTTTATAGGAGAAGCATAACATTTCACTGAAAAACAAAACAAAACACATGAACTGCAATTATTTGCCTGCTGTAAATACTTTTTGCAAATAGGAAAGCATTTTGTATTTAACATTTTCCAAAGTTGGAACAAACACAGAGAGGCATCTTTTAATATCTCTGAATTGTCCAGGGCCACACGTCCTTAACTATTATTGCTTCTGTTGACAAAATGGTACAGTCATTATCTTATTGAAAGACCCATAACGAGTAATTTCAGTTTTCTGAGTTGCAGCACTTTGAGTGCCCAGTCACAGTCAGGAGGCAGGCAAGATTGCATTAGCAGTGATATTAAATGAATGAAAAGTAGGAAGGATTTACAAATCTAAGGGTGAGAAAACTGCTGAAATCTGACAAATGACTGAAAATTTGTGAATTAACTGAATATATTCCACCTTGTGGGACTGACGAGATTAAAAAGTAATCTTTTTTTTTTTTTTTTTTTTAAAGTGTGATTTTAATACAGTCCTATCTCAAATAGCTTAAAATGTGTCTTAAAATGTTATATGGGGAAATCATTGTTAAAATGGGTGTGTGAAATGTGTTTATGTGATAGTGCATCAGTAATGCTTTTGTGGATTCCTTGATTTTATTTTGAACATTAAATACCAAACTAAAAACTGCAGCACATGTAGAATTAAATTTAACTGATCAAAATATTGATCAAAAATATCAATTTAACTGTTTTTGCGTTTAAGCTAGACCTTTTATTTTTAAGTTGAATCTAAAATGTATTTCTAAAATTTCCACTTCATTCAAAACCAAACAAATTAATTAGTAAATGTATATAGACATAAAAACTGAAATTTAACAACTGATCTGTTGATCTTCAGTGATCTTACAAAGCTGGACAACTAATAAATTCCCCTTCACTTGTCATGCGTTATTAGATTAGAGATTTATTTCTTCCTATCTGAAGCCAGAGAAACGACCTTGAAAATTTGCAACAACCAATCCTTCCTAGTTGAATTTTCTACAAGTTTTGTGATGAAAACTCTTAACAATCACCTGTATTTTCCTTTCCATCCTCAGTCTGCCCACACACACTTTACTTCCCCTTTCATGCCTTTCATGTTTTGAATCTCATCCTTGGCTTCTTGTTCAGCGCACAAATTTACTGAAATTATTTGGATTTTTTTTTTTGTTCCTTCTCTTTTTTTTCCCCCGCTCTTTTTGCTGATTGCAGGGAGGTAATAAGTACCTGAAGGCTGAAGGGAAATAACACATTTCACCTACAAGGCTAGAGAGAGTAAATTTTGCGAACATACACAGGCTTAGCAGTTGGTCAGTTGTTTACTGGCTTTATTTACGAAAATAACAATTCCTTTATATTACAATACCCTTAAAGACTCTAACAAGAGCAAAAATCACTAAATTTGAACCCTCTGTGCCTTATTAAAAACCTCAACTGAGGCTGTTTTATGCAGCCCAAACATGTGCTCTTTTAAAATCAGAAATTAACATAAGAAACAGATATTTTTAGATTCCTCCGTGTCTTTTACCTCGAAAGCAAATGCAACTTTTAGTGAGATTAGAGAAGCCGCTGCACAGTTCCTTCTCCTGTGACTTCTATTTATACTTTTAAGCAACTTATGCTATAAAGAATCAAAGGGTTTAATCAGCATATTTTTTAACATTTTTTAATTACCTAATTCACTTGTGCATTTCATTATTTTAGTTCTATCTCTCGAACGTCAGAGAAAAAATATTAATAGTTTATCCATTAATTGTCATTTTGCAGGCTTTTGGGTTTATATAATTAAAAAGTTAGCGAAAGATATTTTTGTTCCTATTTTATTTTTTTGAAGATGTGGATTTCATTATGTATTTTAAGTTAGAATTATGCAGAACAGAATAAAAAGCACAACACGCTTACTGAAGTTTCTGGTCATCCGTAACTTTGCAGTTTTAGTTGTGACTTAATTTTTAGGGGGGTACAAAAGAGTGCCACCTAGTGGGATATTTCATACCAACTTTGTGTAAAGTCATATACAGCAGAGCGACATTTCATAACTACTTTGACAAGCAATGATCCAAAGTATCTCTTCATCTTACTTGTTGTATATTTTAATAATGTTGATATATAACCGCAACACATACTTCCTATTAGCAGGAGTTTATTTAGTGTTATCTTGGTTGACAAGGTAATCTGTAATATCTTATTACAGTCGACTGAATTGGGGATTTGAGCCAGAATAAATGGAGATAATACATCGTCCATCCATGATGCAACTTTGGATCAAATCTCCAAACATGTTCCTGGTTTTTGTGCTTATGACATGGAACGTGTACACACTAGAAGAAGGATAATTTGTGTGCATAAACAACAAACGTGCGCCTGAAGAACAGGCCCCTATCAATACTTTTAATACTGAAAGACCATGAGGGAAAAGTGCGGTTCCTAATCACTTTCTGGTTATTTATATTATCTATAGCTGACTGATAACGGAGGAAAGCCCCTGAAGGAGCCGTGCAACTTCGGTCCTGCTGGGGAGACGTCAAATCAGATTTATGTGAACCGCTTTAGGAGATAAACCAAGATGTTCCACATTTTGGGTTGTTCACATCCATTTGTGTAATTAACTGGGACTGCTCCTGTAAGGGACGATGGTTAATAAGCTCCAACGGAACACGGAGAGGCAGGTGAACCTGTGGCCCCTGAGATGTTAAACACAGATGAATAGATGCCACGGCACACGCGCAGCCTTGTAAATCAGATAAAATGTGCAGAGGAACGGGACGCAAATGGGCCTGACAGCGAAAGCTCAATATCACACAAATGGACGGGGCCCTCTCATCGATATTGGAAAACCGGTAACCTTTCCCAGTTGCTGGCTCACCTCTTCTAATGCTAACACACTTGACGTTCATTTACAGGCTTTACCCTCTTCACAGCCCTTCAAACCCTTTACATGTGAAGGCTGGCCGTAATGGGCTGTTGGCTAAATTAATGTAGATTTTTTTATAGCTAGGATAAGAAGGATGTGAGATGGATGTATTATCTACTTACTGCTAGTATTCCTCGCTGTTACAAATGTGATCCTATCATCAGAAAGGACTTTTATTTCAGGGTAGAGAGGCCGGAGAACGCATGGCCGTTTGTTTCATTTCCATCTACAGTAGAGGCAGTGACCTGCTGACCGCCCTATATACTGTGTAAATCAAGGCATAAATAGATAGATAATTTCAAGAGCAGTTTTAATGGAATCCAATAGTTCTCCTTCAACTGTGACCCATTTACATTCTTTCATTCTCTACTGCCTCCTCTGCCTTTAAATAAAACCTGAGGGGCTTTACTTACACAGGTAAAATAACAGAGAAGACCTTATTATTATCACTCAGCGGCGGTAGGATAGAGGTTTACACATACTTCTCTTTGGTGTGTGTAATTTTATGTTGTATGATGCATTTGATTTGCTTTTCCCAATGTGGAATGAATAAGTAAAACTTGAGTGAATTAAAAAACAAGCACTAGATGCAGAAATTCGAATTTTACCCAGATT
Organism: Brachyrhaphis terrabensis; assembly: GCA_903067065.1. Classification (NCBI taxonomy): domain Eukaryota; kingdom Metazoa; phylum Chordata; class Actinopteri; order Cyprinodontiformes; family Poeciliidae; genus Brachyrhaphis; species Brachyrhaphis terrabensis. The sequence goes on from CAEGAG010313619.1 coordinate 5,022, forward strand.
TTCTCTAATCCGCACTTTAAAATCAAAATCTGGAGATGAGTAATTATGTGTCTCAAAGACTCAAAGAAGCAGGTGACAGTTTTCAATAGCCAGTCTGTTGCATAATTTTTGCAAATATGTTTTGTTCAAAATCTGTAAATAAAAGCTTTGCCACATGAAGCTCCAACCTGACAATAACCATACTTTGTATTTACAGCACAGCTCCTTCATGTTGTGCTCCAGACTGCTCCCTTGGAAATGGTAAATGTCACCATAGAAATATAACAGATATCCACATATTTCTTTCAATTTATTATAATCTTTAGTGTCAATATTCAGAAATCTAAATACTTTTTAAATTATATTTTTACCCCGTATCCTTTATTTAAAGTAGATTTTTTTTGTTTGGTTTTGGCCTAGCTCAGGTGAGGAGGGCTTGTCCAAAAACCAACTGAAAAGATATGTTTTTTCTTCTGAAACACCTGGGTACAATGCTACTTGACATGCTACTCACTGGTATTTGCAAAGAAGCAAATCCAGGAGAGCCGTAGCAGTGGATATTAGCTTCTGCAGTAATGCCAAGATGATTTCCAGATTATTTGTAAACTGATAAATGACCAAACATTCAGATAAAACATTGCTGTCCTCCATCATCAGGAACAATTAATAATTATTGTTTTGCTGATGGGCTAGTTGCAAAAAGTGAAGTTATGTCAATGTTTTGACTTCCATCCATCCCCCCATTGTCTAACACGCTTGTCCCTAGTGGGGTCAGGAGGTGCTGGTGCCTATCTCCAGCGAACGTTTTGGGCGAGAGGCGGCGTACACCCTGGACAGGTCGCCAGTCTGCTGCAATGTTTTGACTTAACTAAGCCAATTTTAGCTTAGCCAAAATGTACCAAGCCATATAAACCTTCCCAGCCTTTGCAGTTGCCACACTTTTTTAGGGTGATATTGGTTTCGGTTAAATTAAGTCATACATATGTCAGTATTTACACCAAACGTCACAAATGGTTGTGAAATATACATTTTTATAATGCAGCAGAACATCAGACAGTTGTTTTACACAACGATCCATCAAGGCAGGAAAAAAGTACATAAATAAACAGAATAAATTACTTTTCTATCAGTTTTCAGTGTTCGAAACTCACTTTATTACATGTAAATTGACATTTTATATTTTCTGATTGCTTTTCTGCAGGGGACATTTCCTTTGCAAATTAGCTGTGGAAAATGACCAGGTTTATTGGAGGCAAAGCTATCTGAGGTGTCTGATTATCAAATTATGTCTGATAGAACATTAAAACATGTCGTCAAAGTTTACTTTGTTCACAAGACACTTTATCTCAACACTGAAATATTACTTTACTTTACAATAGTCTTGATTGTTGAATGCAAAAGCAGATTGTGTGTGCTGCTTCTCTGTGTTTTTATATAGGACATTTGGAAGAGAGTAGATGTTCAATGTGATTTTCATGGGAGGTTTCAAAAGGCTGATAGAAACACTGAAGAAGATGCAGAAATTAGTGACTTTTACTGTTTCTGTTCTGCATGACATCAATCTTTGTTTTTTTTTTCCCTTTACATTCAAACAAAGATCAGGCTTACAAAATAAAATCAAGTGTTGCAACGTAGAAATTTATGTATGGCTAAAATCCTCCAAAAAATATGTGGTCAGTGAAACCAACCTTGAACTTTTTAGCCACAGTTCCATTGAGTTACAGGTTACGTTTGGCAAAAAAGCCAAGATTGTGATTTACAAAGTAAAACACAATGTTCACAGTGAAATGTAGGGGTGGCAGCATCAGATGGAGCCGGTAAAGAAACTGGTAAAGCTGGTTTAAATTATGAGTTCAAACTATACGTCAGTTTTTGCTCCAAACTTGCAAGTGTCTAAAGCTGAAAGCTAAAAAGGGATTGAGTTCTTTAGTATCATACTGAGTCCCAATAAATGTCCACAAAAAATGATTAAAAAAAGAATATTTTTGATTTTAAAATGGTCTGTCCCAAAACCAGAATTAAATGGTTGAATAGATTGTATAAGATGTCTTCATATTCCTAGATGTATGGAAAAGTTTTACAAGGTTAAGTTCCCAATGTTACTCTAAGGTGAGGCATGATGCTAGACTCCTACCTAAGAATACTGAATGTAAAAATTTACTCAAAAGTATTAGTTTAAGGGTGTGTGTTCTTCGACAAACAGATTGATGTAACTATTTTTATTTGTTACATTTACACAAATTAATTTTAAGTGAGGTTTGAAAGTTTGCGTCAGTTGAAAGTTGTAAGAAAATATATATTGGGTTAACATTTTTAACTAGGGTGTGCATACTTTTTACGTCTCCTTTATCAGGACTTATGAATATAAGCTCCATGTTCAAGCAGCTGCAGGGGTTTTAAATATGCGCTGGTGTTTTACATGACTGCAGGGTTTCACATTGAGCTGCCATGTTTCATTAAACTCCATTGATGAAAAGTAAAATCAACATTAATGCACTTGAGAAAATTAGGGATCTGTTTCATGTCATAAATATCGGTTTTAACACATAAAAGGCAGTGAAGACAAAGCTGGCAGGAAAACAGAACAAACATGCAGTGGCTGTGACAACCAACGTATTCCAGGTTGTATTATTTAAATTTAAAGACTGTGTCCTTTGTTTTTTTGTTTTTATTTTTTTTATCATTGTAAGCACATATGCATCACTTACCCTTTAAATGTGGAGCACCAACAATGTAAAAAAGAATAATATATCAAAGGGTTTAAAATGACTACAATCCACCTATTTTATCTTTTTATAAACACAGTAATGAAATGGCATTCTATACTTTGATAATAAGCCCGCAATAAGGAGTTTCACAGGAAGGATTCTCTAATCAAGTTGTCTGTAATTGCATTGCTTTATGGCTAATCTGTAGAGGCTACAACACCCATGCTTGACACTTTTATGAAGTAAGATTGTAAGACAGTAAGAGTGGAAAAGAATGCTTTTCTTGCTGTTTTTTTTATTTTATTAGCTTTTTGGTGCGATTCAGTCAGTAACCCCTCACCCTGGCCTTTTACTTTGCTTATGCTTCTCTGTGATTTAAATAATGAAACTGCCATGTTTTTCACAGAAGAGAGTGCCTTGGTCACCATCCTCTGTATCCCCCAGAGCTGAAATATAAAGAGAGATTTTTTTGGTTTCTTTGTCTTGTTTTGTGCCACTTGTATGGAACTCCAAACTTTGTCAGGGAATCGGTTTATAGAGCATGTCTTGTATAAACTTTAATGTGTAAGTAAGAGGTGGGACTTATGGAGAACTCCCCACAAAACATTACAATTCAATTTAAATGCCAAAAAGTCCAAATGAAACAGTTGCATGTTATGGAATTAGCTTCGAGGACTGTAAAATAGGAACGCCCTGTATTTAGCTTTATTATCATCCCACCAACTTTGATTTGGCTTCAGTGTCTTTGCCATCCCCGTAGCATGATCCCTCCACCACCATGTGGTCAGTATGTTCATAGTGAATTCTAGTTTTATCTAATTAGAGCATGTTCTTCTTGCAACTCTGCCTTAAAAGTCACATTTTAGAAGCACATAAATCAAAGTATCAGTTGAGTTGACTTTTGAAGGACATTGGTTGCCTTGGATTTAATTTAGAGGTGTCTGAGTGAAGGGGGTTGACAAAAAATTCAGGCCACTCCTGTCATTTTTGTATTGGTAGACACCTGTTGTATACACCTAGTCTATCACATAAAATCCCAATAAAATAGATTATAGTTTATAGTTGCAATGAGACAAATGTGAACAAGTACAAGGGTAAGAAAATCATTTTGGAAAGTATGGATGGATGAATTAAGCATTTTCTTATGCAATTTCCCTCAATTTTGATTCTGTTTCTCTCTCTAGGAAGACCAATAAGCCTACTCTCCCAATGCACAAGTAATTTTCATTGCCTTTTTATAATATTCATTCATTTTCATGGGTCCTTGGTGATTTTCCCGTGAATTCACCAAAGTCCAGTTGCTTTTCCCCACTCCTATGTTCCGACATTCCCCCACCCCCACCGTCCATCTCTGCTTTCCTGACTGCTCCGCTGCGACTCTGCACCAGTAATTAACACGAGTGCTACATCTGGGGAGATACTGCGAGCCACGTCGAAAAATTAGGCTGCAAAATAATGAGGGTTGAGGGACATGTTGGTCTGTGGTGCTGCACTGGAATCAAAGGACTTTTCACAGCTAATTGGAGAGGGGTTAAACTCCTTGGCTGCCTCACCCCTGTCCTGAGTCCTCCACCCAAACCCACCCCAAGGAGATTAATGCCTCCCTTTTTATTGTAATTTCATGTTTCATTACCACACCAAAGTGTTTTTTCTCTTCTTTACTCCAACAACCTGCAATGTTGGGGGAACTTGTAACTTAGTCTGCACTCTGCATGGGGGCCAATTTAAACTCCAACCAATTACTTCTTTTTCTACTTTCTAGGGATGTGATAGGCCACCCAGCTGCGTTCCTTTCTTCATAGCTCAGTGTCCTCACAACTAGCTATAAGAATCCCACCGTATAAATCAATGCAATCTTCTTTCGGTTTAGCCAAATTAGCACAGTGTGAGAAGTAGACACCCCCCTCTCTGTCCGCTCCCTGGTTACAATGATGCCATCAGCAGCATGAGTCTGTATAATGAGCGTGGCCACGGTCAGCCGCTCAGAGGAATACAGTAAACACGCATCTCTCTCGGTGGCTGAGCTCATGTGGATCGTCTGCATGGTGTTGCTCAGGATGACTGCACAGCAGCTAATTACAAGTCAGCCGCTGTATTTATGTGTATATTCAATGAAAAGTGCAACTAACACTGCGTTAAGCTCAAACCACACCAAATAAACAGTGCTGTGTTTGTTCTTTGAACTCATAATGTGTTTAAAAACTGTCACTTTGGGTCACTGATCTTAAAGTACAAGTCATTTATTGTAATTTAGTTTTCGGGGGGAGCAGTGGAGAGCGCATGGTTGACTTATTAAAATATGCTAATAAAGCATGGCGTAGTATGCCACTGTAGTGTTGGCTTTTACAAACCTTTCATAAATCCCAATCCCAATATAAAGTTGGGATTTTTACTCTTAATTTCTCAAGATAAATGGTTATTGTAAAGTTGCCAAAATAGTGACAGAATATTTCCTATGATCTGATGGAAACAAAATTTAAAATTATTTGCAGATTAATGAAATTCACTACATGTGGAGGACGACCACGGAGTACAGGATAGTGACATAATGTTGTGGGGAAGTTTTGCTGCTGAAAAGATTTGAGGAAGGAACTTTATATTTAGGTGTTGAAGCAACATCTCAAGCTATTTTCCAGAAAGTTATGTTTCTAAGAACAACAAACTTTACAATCCAAAGAGCCATTTTACCCTGATTTCACATAAAGCTAGTTTCAAGCCACAAATTTTACATGACCTTTTGACAAAAGACAGCTCATCTTGTTTGAAATATGTGTTCATGTTTAAAGAACCACTTTAATTCTATGAATGGGTTTTAACATAATGAAGCCATAACACCTTTGCAAAAAGAGGATGAATACATTTGGGTATATATTTTCAACAATTATCAACAATAATCAGGTCAATTTCACTATTTGTACTAAAATGCTCAAAGTACCGTATATCAAGAAAACATCCCCATCATCATAAAACCATTGCAAGCCTGACCTGTAGAGCCAAAGCAGATGGAGCCATTTTTACTGTTTAGGCCACATTCAGATTATCCAAATGTTGCAGCTGAAATGGAAACTTATTTGACAAAATACATTTTGTTCAATTTTTCATTCCTGTTTTGATAAACCTGAGTGAAGGACTGCTTATATAAAGTACTGTTGCTGTTTTTCTGCAACCATTCTTTCTATTCTCTTATTTCTTTCTGGAATCAACAAGGTGTTTTTGTCCATACAACCAATGATCATTTACTGTTTTCTCCCTCCTTTTGTTTTTTGTTTACCATTTTCTACCACACTACCATTTTATTTCAATCCTTAATAAATGAAATGCTTTTGCAAATTCGCCACAGAATTTAAGAAGAACAAGCAGTTCCCAGTTTATAATCAGAAAATGGTTTTAGCATTAGCTTAGGAACAAATTTGATAGCGGTTATTAAAACTGCCTTTTAATGTAGAGATTTTTAAAAAACCTTGTTTTTGAATCCCCATTCAGTGTATTTCCATTGTAAGAAACAGCTGGGTTCTTTTTTTCCATAAGGACTGAACCAAAGGTTTATTTCATCTTTTGAAACCATTGGAGTCATTTGACAGAGAAAGCTGACAGGAGTGTGTTTTACATCGGATTGTAGTTATTGGGAAGTTAAGATTCTTCTAAAATAGTAAGTACATCTTCTGTTGTTGCTGAGGTACCATGACTTAGACCTGTTTAGGGGTGGAGGATAACAATAAGGATACATAACCTCAGAACCTACTTTGCAAATCCAATAGTCTGTGAAAATTGCAGGAATCCTAGTCTTAAAAGGACACATAAAACAAAGAAAAGCATTTTCTTTGCTTTATGTGTAGGATTGATTTTTTGCAGTGTTTTGTAGATTTTGGAGAAGTATGAAAAATGAAGATGGAGCATTAAAAGTATTTATAGTTTAAAAATGACAACTGCTCTCATTGGTATGACCTAGGACAATGATGAGTCTGCATGCTGGTCCTCCGGTGTGGTCGGAACCACCTGGAGATTAATCCGTTGAAGACAGTGGACATCCAGAGGACAACTGTCACAGTGCCTCTTAGGATCCTAGGAAGCACCTTTTCTCAAAATTTGAGACGGTTCTCAAGCTCGCACATTTTTCAGAAGAAAGTCCAGCAGAGACTGCACTTCCTTACACTACTCAAAAAGTCCAACTTGGCTGAGGAGCTGCTGGTCATCTTGTACGCTGCCATCATTCAGTCTGTCCTGTGCTCGTCCACCACTGTGTGGTTTGGCTTAATCACAAAACACGACAGGGCCAAACTGCAGTGAATAATTAGGTCTGCAGAGAGAATTTGCAGGGCTGACTGTCCCTCCATCTGGTTGTTGTACAAGTCTAGGGAGAGGAACAGGGAAGCTAAGCTAGCATCTCTGCACATCCTGGACACAAACTGTTAAACTTTTACCTTCAGGTTGCTATTTGCTGCCGCAGAGACAGTTTCTCCCCCCAGGCTTTCTCTCTGATGGACGCTTAACAGTCCCAGAGAGCCCAGATCCATACCATGTATATTTGCACTAATTCAACCTCATCTTTTTTTTTCCTGTTGTAATAACACTGTATATACCCATACTTGCATAAAAAAACAAAAAAACTTTTGTATTTCTTATCAGATTTTATATAGTTTTAGTAAAAATGCTGCATTGAAAGCAATGTGATGGTGAAAGTGAATGAGTCAGATTTCTTGCTTTTCTGCAGAAACTTGGCAAATTGTGATAAATAATTTGGCAAATCAGCTGATTTTATAAATTCAGTCTCTGTTTTCCAACATAACAGAGTTTGATATGTTCTTAGAATGAATTGGACCAACCAATGTTTTCTTTGAATATTATGAAAGAAACCATGCACATAAAAACACTCCATCCATCCATTAAATGTCAGAACTCATGGAATGCGCGTTTGGATAAGTGTGACACTTTCATGTGTATATTTTTGACTGTCAAAGGAAATAAAACAGAATTTCTGCTCACATGTACAACAGTTAAAGATTGCAAAACAGACATCAGCATTCATGCATCTTGGAAATAAAACATTTGTCTTACCTGAGCGATTCTACACCTGCGAACGTACAAGAGGCTCTGCTGCCAGCTATTACCAGAATCCACAATGGGTGCTAACATAAAAGACAAATTAACTCAACACCTGAGATTTATTTTAAAGCGCTAACATCTTGAATAGAGTTCCCTCTGTTTTTCAATGGAAACGTTTAACCAAGCAAAATATATCAACTCCGTCTTTTTATTCATGCTGTCTCAAAGAACAGAAAAAAACTAAAATAGTTTTTAGCAAGTTGATGAATAATAGCTGTGATGTCAAAATGCATCAAAACCAAACTGTAGTCCCTATACACAATGGCGCTTTTTCTTTTTTTTTTTTTTAAATCAAAATGACTCTATGTGTGAATCCACTTAATTGGATTCTCCAAAAGCGGAAGAGAAAGCTAAAATGACCCTTTAATGTACTAATTCATCAAGTCACTTTACTCAAAATGTCATGAGACTCCATTATAAGTGCCTATCTCCATTTAGACTTCATTCTCTGCTCTCTTTATTGTGCTTCCCAATTATGTTCCCAGTCCAGGCGATGCAGTTGATATGGGATGGAGGCCATTGCTTTGTTCGGTCCCCGGAGGGAGGCTGCAAGAGCCTGAGCTGCTTTTGCTCTTGTGACAAGTTTCATGCAGAGTTTTATGAGCTGGCCAGTGATGGCAATAAAGTTTTTCTCTTCTTACTATATACAGTAGGTATAAAAGGAAACTGTGTCATGTGAACTCCATTAGATGAGATTTAACGAGAGTATAAATGTGCCTGAATATTCATGTGCCTGAGGCGCTTCACAAGGACAGCGAACAACTAGAACTTCTTCAGGAAAATAGAATGTACCTTGACTATTACTTAATTAAAAAAAAAAAAAAAAAAGAAGTGAATGATTTTTTTTTTATTCCATGCAAAATAAAAAGTAGATGTTTTTTGAAAGGAGCTGCTTTCAAACTTGATAAATTGACCTACTAGACTTCAGCTAAGGTTCAATTTTTTGTCTTTTATTCTCCTGTCTTCTGTTTGGATTGCAAAATCTTAAGCAATTAACCATACATCTGTGATGAGAAGGTTCATTGAAACTTTTCCAGAATTGTCCTTGTCTTGTTGAGCTTTCTGCTTTTGTGGTGATCCACTTGAATATGCAAAAGTGACATTTTCACTGCTGAAAAGTAAAATAAATAAAATGTTCAGGGACCCCTAAAATGCAGTTTTTGAGTGGACATGGGCCCATGAACAGCTAAAACCTTTCCATTAAAAACAAAAACAACAACAAAAAAAGGCATTCTTATAGGGCAGGGTGTCCTACCTTTATCTTTAGCAAATAATACATTTTTGTTCTTTTTTTAATGAGTGGCATAATTTCAAACTTTGCTGTTTAGGTTTGTTTTGATAACTTTCTTCCCATTAATAAAATAAAAATGGAGATTAAACACTTACATTTGAACATCGATAATGAAGATGTTCAAATATTAAATTGGGAATTCAAAATTTTTATATCATTGTGATTATCAAACATATCAAACACATGCTGGAAAATGGAAAAAAAATCTTGTCAATATAAAAACACAAAAATAAAAGTTATCTTGAAGACTGGAAAAGCAGTGAAATAATCCATTGCTTCAATTCTCCAATACTAACATTTATTGAGCAAATCAGCTTCATTTTAAGTGCCATAGCATTTTTTTTTTCTCATGAACTCATCATGAAAATTGTTTTATGCCCCCTTTTAGGTCTCATTTTACTTCACCACTTTAGTTCTATAAGTATTCCCTCCAGAAAGGGAAAAAAGCCTTAACACACAAGAGTCAAGTAAACTCATCCCAGACGCCATAACAAGTTCATCTGAAACACTTGTAATTTAGTGTATGACTGGTATTAGATAACTTTTCCCATAAATCCATCAAAATAAAATAAGGACTGGGGGTTTCGGGGGGAGGGGGTATAAAACCAGGCCTACATCTGCAGCTACTCAAATCTGCATTCTGTCTCAATAATGAAATCTGAAAGAAAGCCCTTGAGAGATTAGGGATTCCCCTGTGCCAACAGATGTTTATGAAATGAAAGAGTTTATAAGAGGGGAGACCAGAGGAAGGGACAAGGAATCAGCCAAAGTGTAATCTTGAAATGGAGAAAAAATGTTTGAGATCCTCTCTCTCTGCGTTTTGCACGGCGGGCGTGAGAGGACAATGAAAGGGGGGCCGGATCTCTACATTGTAAATGTATTAGAGAGCAATCCCCAAGCAGAGGACGAGGGGAGAGGGTGCTGCATCAGGATCAAGACTCATACAATGTTGCCTTGTCTTTATCTCGCTGCCACAGTCTCTGACAGACCTGCTGGAATTGACTCGCAGTCTCTTATTCCCACAAGCAGAAATCACAAACAGCTCCCCACTCATTCAAGTGCAGCTTCATTACCGCTTGAAATATGCGGCTCTGATTCAAGGATACATTGCTCTTACATTTCTCGTGTTGTCACATTTGCATCCTAATTTACTCCACATACAGCAGCTGTGTTGCTTCCGTTGTCGCTGTAAGCGTTGCAAAGTTAATTATATGATAACCCTTGACAACTAACTCTGACCTTGAGCTATGATAAAAACATCAAGCCACGACGAAGCCCCAAGAAAGAAATTGCCTTAAGATGGGAGATGCAATCTTCAGTTTGCCCGCCGCACCAACTCAACAAAAAGAGCACTTGTTAAAGACCTCCACTTTATCGGGCCAGAGCTGTCACATCTGATTAGGCTCACTGGAGCCGCGAGGGCAACCCGGGAACAGCAGGGACACCAGGAGACTGGTTGGTGCCAAAGTTATGTGACACATCACTACAACTTTCATCCTTTTTCCACTAGACGATCATTTGGAAGTGCAGCGGATAATTATGAAAGCTACTTATGACAGAAAATGGTGTTCATTAGAGCATGCTCGACTTTACTGACACCTATAAAACCTCAACAAGCCGGAGAGAGAGCTTCGGCGTGGAATCACAAATGAACACATTGGTGTTGTGCTGACAGATGAGTCTTAATTGTTACCTCTGGCGAATGGGGGGGGGACTTCACACAACAGAACAAAAGCTTCCCTCCCGGCGCCCCTCGTTTGATGCAATGTGACGATGACCTTGCTGCAACGCACCCTCCTCTAGATCCTTCGGAGTTTATCTTGACAGACTCCCAAAGACTTTCTCTCTCAGGTGTCTCACTGATAGACCAATTCATTTAACTCTGTCAGGATCCGAAGCTTTAGAAGCTGCTGCCTGATGAATCTCTATTGTTTTTCTGGCTGTTTGCACTCCGTGAGGTGAGCTGCATTACTGTTTCAATAGCCTTTAGACTATTACCACATAAAAAATGGGTCTTTTTTTCAATCAGCACAGGCCTTTCTACATGTATTTACTATAACTGAAATCACAAAGTTTGCTTGAAATACTGAGGATTTGTTGGGGTAAACATTCACAAGCACCAATTGGACACAAAGAAAATGTATAAAAAAATGTAGTGCTGTGAAAGGTATTTGCCATCTCACAGATCTTTTTGTTAGTTTTTTCCTCTTTTGTCAAACTGTTGAATATTAGAAATGAAACATATCAGACAAGAATAACTTGAACAATGAGGTTATTTTTTACAACACTGATCCAAGCCAACCTGTGAACAAGTAATCAAGTAATTGCCCCCAAATGAATTGCAGTTTATGCTGCCCTCATCCTGCCATCAAACATTTTCACTTCAGCCTTACTGGAGACTTTCTGAGCATGGATCAGCAGTTTACAGCATCTCAAGCAGAACAACAGTTTTTACAACATCTCAGACAGATTTAAGCCTAGACTTTGACTAGGCTACTTCAGAATCTCAACTTCATTTTCTTCTTTTGAGCTGTTCTAAGGTGGACTGGAGTGCTTTGGACCATGGATTACCCAAGTGTGCTGCAGCTTAAAATTGCAAGCTTACATCACTATTTTAGAAGATGTGAATGATTGTTTAGTCAGCAGTAAGATTGTCCTTGGATCTCTTCCTTGGATGCTAGTTTTGCTCAGACTCTCTTTTATTGTTGAATTATGAACACTCACCTTAACTGAGAACAATGAAGCTTTCAAAGCTTTGGATGTTCTGCATTTTCTCTCTTTTTGTTGACAACAGGATGAATTGCTAATGTGCTCTTGGTAAAGAAAGGTTCACTGTTTCATGTTTTCTCGATTTGAGGATACTCCCTATTCCAGGTATGTTTGCTTTCTGCTGAGGTTCCAAAGCCTAAGAAATGGCTTTAAAAGCCTTTCCAGGCGGGTGACAATTATATTGCTTCTTGTCTGTTCTTTAGCAAAGGAGATGGCATGTTTTTTGTTGTTGTTGTTGTTGTTGTTGTTGTTGTTTTTTAGATCTTTTTGCATACTTTGTGTTGCAGAGAAGTTCTTTAAGTTATTTTTTGCCAACGTGCAGCCAAACAAATGTAGTTATTTTGTTAATCTGTTGTTCAAAAAGTTAAGATTACTGGTTTAGATTAACTTTATTTTAGCATATTTCTTGTTATAAAATATACAAGGTTGTTTTTAGTGATCCTTTTCTTACCCGACTCCTGGAGGAGCTCAGTTATGTTATTTTTAGATGGGTAAAGTATTTGCTTCACAGTCACAATGCTGTGTGCTTCCCACCATGTTTTATGTAAAGCAAAACTGCCCATATGTGGTTTGGGACTTTGAGTCTGAGCTGTTAAAGTGGAAAATAAAAATAATAAAAAGCAGTTTTCAGCTTAGACAAAAATGTGAAGTAGAAAAAAAAAAGATGTGAGGCTAACTCAACTGAGGTGTTAGGGCATTAGTTGAGCCATGTTTTAATTTCTGTCGGGCGTTTAATTTATTTGCACAGATTACCTAAGACCTAACCTGTTGTATGAGGAGTTCTTGAACAAAACAACACAATATCTGCCTTACTGACTGGCATCCTCAAAGCCATGATTTAGGCCCTAAAATCTATCAGCATACCTAGCATGGTGCTAAATCAGAATAGGTGTAAATAGTTTGAAAAGCCACTCTCTCCTGGTCAAATATGTATCCCCTGAATACTGGCTACTATAGCAGTCAATAATTAAGTAATATCAGCTTGTTAATTTTCTGAAATTAATGTGTTTAGCACAAAAAAGCAGGATAAGCATGATTTTACTAAATAAGCATCCTTATGTTGGAAGTATAATTAAACCTAGTAATAGTTTTCAGCTGGTGATTTTTAAGAATCCATTTCATGAAACAATAAAATCATGTTAAAAGAGCTTCATTTATTAGATTTTAAATATGTGGGTTTAAAAGTACTTGAGGGAATATCAATTATGTCCATCATTTACATCGCAGAGAAATGTTACAAACATTCCCAGAGAAAAATGATCAAACATTTTAAAGACTTTACTACTGATTCAGCAAATGTACTGCTGTCTGAAAGCAGGACAAAGCCATATACTACTTGATTGTGTTCTATAGCTGGACCTTCACTTGTCCTTGATTCTCTTTTTCTATTATTTAAGAAAGAAAATTGAATAATTTTCTCCTCTTCTGGATTTAAAAAATGGGATTAGTTACTTAAATCATCTAAATTAAAACAATTCGCTCTTGATTGGATCATAATGTTGGAATCATATACCACACCTAATTATCACACAGAGACAAGTAAGATGTTTTAAGATAGTTCAGAATGATATTTGCTACATACCTCGTCTTTCTGTGTTTATCCGTTTGTGTCTTATGTTCACAGAAAATCTGGCTAGTTTCGGAATTGGAGCTGATTAATCTGATTTCCCAAAATGTCAGGTTATTCTTTAAAGCCTTGCTTTATCTGCTTTGTCCCTTTAATCTGCATAACCTTAGTTGTGATGTCGCCGAGTAAAGTACCGGGAACACATGAGCCTGACAGAGTGAAGAACAAAAGCAAAAATTTCTACTTTGATGAATGATTCCAGTAACAGAACGCATTAACTGATAAGAATGATTTAACATACACCCAGAAAGGTCAAACACAAGTAAAAGTTTACCAATTGTGCTTGAAAAGTAATTGTGAACACCTATATACATTTTCTAACACTATGCAAACGGTAATTAAGTGATTTGTAATGAGAAAAAAAAAATACACATGCTGAGTTATTTTTGTTTGAGTTTTAAGACATTATAAAAGTGATTTACTCCAAACCAGATCATTTGACATTCTTTAGCAGACAAATTCAGCTAAAGCTGTTATTCAGTGTTTAATTTATATGGAGACGTTTTTTTTTATTTTTTTTTATTCAGACATACATTTGTAACGTACCAAGTACTAAAAATACAGTAGCAGTTAAATCAAAACGTTTTTTTCCATTATAAAGTACAAACTTATTGTGCTAGCTGTAGCGAAAAACTATTCTAGCTGAAACTAAATATATATATTTACAAGAGCTACAGTAAGTACTACAGCACAGCTAAGTGTGACAAGAAGTTAGAAAAGCAGTTTTAAAAGCTGTGAAGATATTTTTGCAACCCACAATCCCCTTACAAGAAAGCTAAATAACTTTTGATCTCAAACACGTTCTCTTTTTCCATATGTCTTTCACTCGATTTGGACTAAAAGCTTAATGTTAGGCTGCAGCCAGATCCTCATTTTGTCGCAGTTTTTGCCTGCATTGCATCAACAAATCACTACAAGTAGTCAAGTCTGGCAGAGCAAACTCATCTCAGAGCAGCTGGAAAACCTCATCGCCAGGCGGAGAGTTAGAGTGGTTTTGCCTGGTTCAGCAGTGGGCATGCTGGTGTTAGATGAGTCATTGATCCTCCCCAGCAGGCTCCTCTACGGTGCAATTCCTCCATGTTCCGCCACTCCCCTCCCCCACGCCATTGACTATCTGCCATGACGTTCCGCCGTCACAGCAGGACTTGATATGTAATGATCCTCTGATGGAGGGATGTAACATTTATCATATGCTGGCAGATGTGGCAGGGTGGGATCTGAGGAGAGAGCACAGGCCAAAGCCAAAAAGGAGAAACTGTGCATGCTTAGACGGGAGCTTCTTTAATACTGACAGCGGGAGATATGCAGGATTAAGAGAAAAGTGACAGCAATGTTGTCCTCAGGCTCACTATATAGGAAGATGGACGGTTGTGCTCTGCTCAGTATAAAAAAAAATAATGAAAAAATGTCACTTGGTGGCAACAGGGGGGATACTTTGAGACAAACTTTTCCCATTGAAAAGTGAGAAGGTTCAAAATATGACCATGATAGCCGTATGATATTAGATCCTGCAGATCATGGTCTCCAATCCAGACTCAATTTGAGTTGACATCTTTGTTTATTTGAACTGCAAGTTTCCACTCAATTTAAACAGACTTCAAAATGTCCTTGTTGTAAGAGCAAATAAGAATGAAAAACTCATTTGCTGGTATACTGCAATTAATGTTTTACAGTCTTTGCCTCTTTCTTTACTTCTCAATCTCAGTTGTTTTTGTCTATTCTCTACATCTCATCTTGCAACATCCCTACACTTTGATGTGAACTCAAAACAAGACAAAGTTTGACATACATTTTTTGAGCTTCTGTTTTTAAAGCCATGTGAGCAATCTAAAGCCTGACTGGTTGTTAAATATTGTAGTATTCATGGATGTGACATGCACACATGACCCTAAATACATTGAAAGATGAGTTAGGAAGCATTTAGAAAAAAAGTTTCCTCTATATAACAGAGGGTGCTGGTTCATGTAGCGGACATTCGCAGCTCATATTCAGATTTAATTATCTTAGAGTGCAGAAGCCTGCAGGAGTGAGGTCAGACGAAGGACCTGAGAAGTAATGAGAACGGAAGACTTTCAAGGAGTGAGGTATACCGTTCGACCTTCTTGGACGGAACTGACCAGTCGCCAAACACATACCAGCTGCAATTCTTGGCATGATGAGGCTCTGCAGTCCTGTCTAAATTATGGATTTCAACAAGCACAATATTTGTAGGAGAGCGTGAAAAATAGCGTTGTTCTTTTCCCTGAAGTTTTCTGTTTCATCCATACTCATTGCTCCATAGTCCTAATATGTTTAGCTCTGCACTGTTCACAGTGGGAGCATTATCCAGCCACCGTTCTATTGTGCATTTTCAGGATTCTGCATTTCCATTGTAGTGTAACCTCAGTTTCATTGTTTCTATTTTTGAAGTCAGCTCATACAGGAAAATTTAAAACACAAAATATCATGAAAACGTTCTGTATTTTTTTGTATTTTAGAAAGTAAAAACTTACAGATTCAATGCAGATAGAGTAACATTCCAAGAATTCATTCCATCTAATTTTGATACAATTCCTAACGTAACAGAACACCATTATATTCATGCATATTAGAGGAAGGTTGAGTGGAAGGAAAGTGATGATTTGGGGTGCCGTGTCATCTGCTGGTGTTGGTCTCCTGTGTTTTCTGAAGTCCACAGTCAACTCGGTCGTCTACCAGCAAATTTGAGATAACTTTTTCTTTTCTGCTAACAAGCTTTACGGAGATGATCATTTCCTTTTCCAACACACTGCTAAAGGTACCAAAAGCTGGTCCAGTGACCATGCTGTTACTATGCTTGACTGGCCAGAAAACTGGCCAGTTAGAAAATCTTTAAATTATTGTCAAGAGGAATATGCAAGACACCAGACCAAGCAAGGCAGAGGACCGGAGGGTAAATATTAAAGCAATCTGGGCTTCTATTGCACAGGCTTATCTCCTTCAGTATTTTCTGATAGTGAGAAGAATTTATGATTCCATCAATTGCAGTAAATTATCTGGATTATGAAGCTGTAATGTGCTCCAGACCAACACACAAACACCTTTCCCTTTTGTCTACTCAGGATAAATAATATTTCCCTACAGCTCCTGGGTGTTAACTGAATCCATTTGGCAAATGTTTTATAGGTCTAACAGAAAAAAAACAAAACAAACTAGTTGAAGCTCAACTTACTACAGGTCAAAAAATAAATATCAGCATTAGTGTATGTATGTATTTCAACATGTCTGAATAAACCCAGTTATTTATGTAACACATTAGGTATTCTGTCTATAATCACATCACGCTTCATTAAAATGCCAAATTAATGACATCCATGCTGAGTGTATGTGTATTTCTGACTTGCACTATAAAGCCTCATGACATGTTGAATAATTTCTACTACAGGACTCTGCTATGTTTTAATTGTTGGTAGTCATGTTTGCCTCTGGGCATGCATCGCCCAACACATTGTCATATGCTTGGGCTACAAAGTCCTAAACTTTTTTTTCTCATTTCCAAAAAATACTTTGTTTTTGTTGTCCTTTTGTTAAATTCAGAGTCCTATATTCGCAATGTTTTCCCCTGTCTTTGTTGATCTATGAAGAACATTTTTCCATTTGGTGGAAGGTCAACTGTATGAGATCTTGAGTCGTTTTTTAAAGTACAAAAGTTTGACCTCTGTTTTGACGGTTCAAGACCAGAAAGATAAAAGCACTTCCAGGTTGGGACTCTTGCCTAACCTCTGTCTGGAATAATAAAGGAAAAATATTCAATAATACATCACGGAAGCTTTTTGTAAGAAGAAATCTGAGTCTCTTTAATAGACAGCTAAGAAAATACACAAAGAAATGGGATTTAAGAGCAGCGTTTCCCTCTGAGACAAACTCACGTCGTTTTTGATTACCAAGATGTGCAGCTGTCCAAATAGACCTGCACTCTTCTGAATCAGAAATTAGAATCTTACACCCAGAAGTGATTCACGTGCAATTTGGCGAATGCAGAAACATCCCAAGTGTGCCTTTGCCTCCAGCTAATGATCTAAATCACATCTGAAGTAGAGAGAAAAAAAAAAAAACTGCTGTGTAAGTTAAAATAGTGACTCTGAGGTTGAATTATTATGTGTCCCTTCATGTGGCACAATGCTGAATTAAATAGCTGCTTTACTCATTTTGAAGAAGAAGAAATGAAGAAGCAAATGAGAAGTGTAAAAAAGGAAAACAATGTCAAAGGACACTGAAAGAGATGTGTTAATTTACTAAAGGCGTCTGGAAGAGTTAATTAAGCCAGCTATAGGGAAGAGGAGAAAGTGCTGAGTCCTGGAGACACAAAATATTTATTCATCAGCCTATTAATGTTTAATTTCTCTTTTTGCTCTGTTTTTCAAATGCAAGTAGGAAAGGAAAAAGCTTTGAACATTTGACCTTATATGTAAAAAGTATGAGGTGAGCCTGAAAACCCGTAGGGATTGTCTTAATCATTAAGAACCAGCTGCAAAACAAAAAAAGGATATTAAATAAATGGAAAATATCTCACATCTTAAGAAAATGCTTTTGTACCCTTTCAGTTTGGTTTTCCACCTCCTCACATTCAAACACAGATCATCTACAACTGCATCAGAGCAAGGGATACAACACTTCAAATAAAAAAAACATTTCTACACTTTGAACTTTCATTGCATTTCGTCACTTTGCAACCACAGACTTGAATGTGTTTAGATCGCCTTGTGTATGAATGGTGCCATATATGTAAATAATATTGCTTTGTTTTTATGGGATTCTACGTGATCAATGAAAAGTAACCCATAACTGAATTGAAAAGGAAACAATGGTTTTTAAGTTCATACAGTAGGGAAATTTTTACTTCCACATAGTGAGTCTATCCTTGGATATAAAATTGTTTTCAAGATACAACAGAGATGAAAGAGCAAAGGTTATGCACTCCCTCATGACACAGCAAATCACTGACTTCAGTTCATTTCTTTTTTCTTAGTCCCGGGAAACATTTTGTTGCTTAAACTTACAATCAGGGATCTGGGTGTGCTTGCGTGATGTTCTCACGTACTTTGTTCTCTGTCCTTACCTCCAAGGTTCCCTCCCAGGTTACATCTTGGATCTTTTCCCTCGGTGACTGTCTATCAAGCCACCTTATGCAATAATCCACCCAGATTACCTCATCCAGGCAACTGCAAGGCTCCCTACTTCCTTAAATCCTCCAACCAACCTGTCTGCCCTCCAACGCTCCACTGCGTACGCAAACCAACACCCTAAACGTCGCTCATTCCTCCCTGGCTACAAACTTTCCTTTGCAACCAGTAAGACAATATTCTCATTCTGCTATGTTCATTCTTTAAATGTTCTGTTCTGCTCACGTCTTGCCCTTTTGTCTCAGTAATTCCAACCTCTCTTTGTTAAAGGAGCCCCCCCTAGCACTTTATTTTCCAATAAACTGGTTGAATATTTAGCTTGTCTCCTGAGACCCAAAGCATTAGAAAATGTCCTTAGGAACACTAGGATATTTTACTAGTCCTCACAAAATGACATTGCAATAGAACTAATTGGTTTTGGTGCAAAACCAGCAGCTGCTGAATTGTATTTGAATGAAAATGCTTTGTATTTTTTCCCCAATATCTTCATTGGTGGCTCACAATCTGGCATTTTCATTTGCAGTCATCCCAAGCAGGTAGATGTCAGTACCATATGTTGAGTTATTTTATTTATCAAAGGTAATATCACATTTCTACCATTCCCTTTTCATTTTGAGGTGACTGTAACTACAGTGTTAAAGGCTGGGATAATGTTTAACAGCAGGGTCTTCAAATCCAGACCTTCAGGGTCAGTGTCAGTGACCTTTCTCTGGCATTTCTTGATCTTCATGAGGCCGTTTGTCTGTGTTTTTTTTTTTTTTTTTATCAAACCCTTGCATTTGCACTGAGATTAAATGACACACTAGTGGAATGTATTTTGGGCAACTTCTGAAGGAATTGATTGTGCTGGTCTATATTTAGGATTAAGAATAAAGGGGTCCACATTTAGCAGACATTTGCACCTTTTTATCATATTTATCTTCAAGTACACAATTATCCATTACTCTGTGTTGGTATATCACATAAAATCAAAATTAAATACATTGAAGTTTGTGGTTATAATTGTGACAAAATGTGAAAAGGTGCATGATTACTTCTGCAAGACCATGTGCATGAAGGATCACTTAAAGATCGCAGACTTTTGGTCTCATCTCTGCATTCAGCACCAAATATCTGTTGGTGATATGTTACACACAACCGTACATGCTCCATCCACCTCACAAGACGTGTCAAATAAACGAACCTGGTAAGGCTGAGGAGGAAACCCTCGTACGCCTGATTTGTCAGCGGCCCTAATTATATGGCGACAAACGGGTTGCCAATCACGAGAATATATTGTGTGGTTATATCTCAGGAACTCATCAAGTCAACCCAATTAAAAGCTGCAATAAGAACAGACATTGGCAGCCAACATGGCTCTCATTCACTTAATTCATGATTGCCAATTAAAACAGAATAGCGTGCAAAGTTGTAAAGCTGTCAGAAGGGCCCAGCTAAATTACCCTTTTCCACTTTGAATGATGGATGCGTTCACTGCTCTCCCTTATCTTATTTATTCTGAGTGGTATGGGATGGGTGGTGGGTGGGACGGAGGGAGCAGGAAGAGTTTAAAGAGTGTGACGCTAATAAAGAAAGTTCCTCCTTTCAGAGAATTAGAATCTCCTGGTGGAAGACTGTCAAGCGTTCTACGAAGAAATATGTAATTAAATCACACACTTTGGACTGGATCCTTGTAGATAACTCAGTCATATTTAAGATTAAAAGTATAAAGTAAGATAACGCCGCAAGTTAATTGTGCTGTTCCCCTCCCACAACTGCTTTGCAACAAAATACCTATACAGTGCTCACAGTTGGCTCTTTGTCCATTTCTCTTTGCACAGAGTCATTTCCTCTATTATCGCTTCTCTTTGATTCCATGTCAGTGATTTTGGAACTGAAGTTTCCAGATTTAAACTTGAATTGTCTTTAATATCTTAATGCTTTAAAAAGTGTCTAATCCAAATGTGAATCATGTCCGTGTAAACCCAAACCAGTGATGATGTCAGTCATGTTGTCTTGCGCTTACAGACTGTCGTTTTTTTTCCCGTGCATGCAGCAGCACAACAAGAGCGGACCACTGTGATTAAATGCCCCAGATTACATTTACCACCTCCTACAGGGCTGGCATGAGCATTGCATTATTTTTCCAGAGCTTTTTAAATTCTGCTGTTGTGTAAAGTCTTGTTTTTCAGACATGCAACAGAATATGTCTTTGGAAACAGTTTGTAAACAGAGTTTTAGCATTTGATTGCAAAATGCAGAGATACGTGTTACTATTAGCTTGTATTGCTAATGGTAATTAGCCTGTTGAGTGCAAAATTAGAAAATAATGGAGTGTTGGATGTTATTCCTAAAACCTGTTTATGACTTCAACAGTAAATATAATGCATCATAAGAAGATCAGGGCTTGTTGATTCAGTTTGCAGCTTTGGTATATACTAAACAATAATCTTTTTAGTCTTTTGCTTTTGAGCTATGTGTGTTTGAATTAATGATTAATTCAAACACATATATTAAAGACGTCCTGAACGACTGATCTTTCTCTGTCTGGGCTTGGTAGCGAGCTATTATGGTTAATTGGCATTATATTTATGTTGCAAATCATTGCAGATATTCCAAGTACATGCAGCTATACTGGTATCACATTCAACACATTTTAGGTTTTTGACACTTTAAGTAATCTAAAATAAAATATGAATGTAAAGAATGGTTTTAGAGAGTTTTTTTCTCCCCAACATCTCATCATTTTTATCACTGAATAAATATAATCTGCTTCAAGTTTGGTGCTGCAATTACAAATACATTTATTTAATAGTTTCTCACATGCTTACTAAAGGTGTAAAATGAGTAGGAGGCTCTACTTTACTATAGGAATCAAACTATATTTAAACCATAACTCATGTTTCTGCTTTAGTTTAATTTCTTTTACAGCAGCAAGAATGTTTGCTTAAATGTCTGAAAAGCAACTTATCCTGGCCGTGTCTTCTGCACCATTAGCCACTGTTGCCACACTATTGATGGCCTAATTAAGACGTGTCAAGCCGGAATATGTCACATTTTTTAAAAGGCTGAAATTGATAGCTCACATTAATTTTCACTTTCTCCAAATGACCTTTAATTTTGCTCACAAAATGCAGGTTCGTGTCTCCGCTGGCAACACCCTCCCCATTTCTGCTTCTGAAACAATATGTCAAACCCGCTTTGACAACACACGGGAGGAAGCTACCTGCTTGCAAGAGGGGAGCGCCTGAAAGTCTAAATTGAAGTCACTGTCAGACTTCAACTATCCGTCAGAAAATGATGGGCCGTAGCCTCCCTCTAGAATAATTGTTTATAACTTCTTTTGCTCCTTTTTTGTTTGATCAATATAATCTTTGACAATAAGTCTCCCTATGTAGCCTGGTGCTTTCAGCGATTTCCTTTTCTCCAACTTTTTCTATTGCGCTCCTCCTGGATTGTCTTGTAAAAGCAAAACAAGCCCCAGATCCAGTCACGGCGCTTCAAGCATCTGGAAAAAAGCGATGGTTTCCATTTGGGCCCCCGTCGCTGAGGGTTTGTTCTCGTCCTCAAGAGATGTGCTCCGTAGGCCAAGGTCTTTGCAGCAGATTAAAAGAGCGTGTCACTAATGTCACCCCGCTGACGAATCAATGGTGAAGCGCAGGAAATGAAAGCAGTGACGGACACATCAGCTCCTGTCACTGCGTGTCTGCTCGGCGCCTTCTCTTCATCCTTGGCAGCCGCCGGGACCTGAGGGGGACCCTGTCAGCTGGAGCCGGCGTGGCTCCCGGCACAATCCTGAACCACGGGGGGAAAACCCACGGGAGCCTCACTTGAAAAGGGCTCACAAGGCTTCTGAGCATCAACTCAATCAACTTCTGATGCTTTGTTGCTGTGCTGGGCCAAAAGTTTGGAAAATCCAGCATCGGCTGGAGTTTTAGAGAGGCGAAAAAAAATCATCCAAGTGCAAAGAAAAACAAACAGATGGCAGTAAGATCATAATGTGTTGTGACAGATTTAGTTTTTTATGTAACAGAGATAAGCAGCTTATCTCATTCTAGCTCTGTCTTTACTCCTTATGATTGCATCAGTTTGTGCGATAATAGATTTGATCACCATTTATCTTCCTTTTCCTGCTATTTATTCATTATTTTAAGTATTGTAAAGTCACACAGACTTAGATGTGCTTCTCTTCTCATTAGTGAAGATGCATATGAATGTCAACTGAGTGTATATTTGACTTGCATGTTCTAGCTATTGCTAAAGATATTGCTTGATCTTTTATGTGAAACATAATGTGATTTAGAACAGAGGTCCATCTATGAAGGCTGCATGGCTGACAACTTTAGTTTTCAATTTACCTGCTGTTGTTTGATAATCCTTTGGGCTTCAGGTTAGTTAACGAAAGATACACAAAAGAACCCAAATATATTAATATTAAAAAGTATTAACATCCCTCAAGCTTTTCCACATTTTAGAACTATTTCAAACCTTATACTAAAATGGCTTTTAATAAGACTTTATGAGCAGTGAAGACTTAATTAAGAACCTGACACAGATTTGTAATTGGCTGCAGGTTCAAAGTTCAAAGTGCTTTATATGGAAACATAAGAACATCATAAACACATAAAAACCAGTAACAAATATTACATTTTGTCAGATAACATCAACAAGTTTGTCATTACACATCAACTACAATGATCCATGTTCTAGTTATCTTGAGTCAAAAGCAACTCTAAACAGGTGGGTTTCTACCCTGGATTTAAAGGAAGTCAGTGTTTCAGCAGTTTTGCAGTTTTCTGGGAGTTTGTTCTTGATTTGTGGTGCATAGATACTGAAAGCTGCTTCTCCATGTTTGGTTCTGGTTCTGGGGACGCAGAGCAGACCAGAACCAAAAGATCTGAGAGGTCTGAAATGTTGGTGCAGCGATAGCAGGCCTTTAATGTATTTTGCTGCTAAATTTGTGGATCTTCCTTAACAGCTAGGAAACCGACCAATTTCAGCTATGCAACAAAAGTTAAAGGCCAAAGTGTCTCTTATGGTAAAAGTATGCATATTTAACATAATTATAAAAAGGTGAATAAAGGCATGTTTTTTGGATTCAGTAAACTCTCCTGTCTCCTCAGCTCTCTTCCCATGTGACTCTTTTTGGTTGATCGAGTCCTTTAGATTTTCTCTGTTTTGGGGGATTTGAGGTTCACTTCCTGAAGCAGCTGGACAGCTCCGACACTGCAGGGTCACCGGCTTTGGCTTGACGGGAAGGCATTTGATTTTCAGGATCAGGACGTTTTTGCTCCAGCACAAACAACCACCTGGGCTTGTTTGTCTTCACCTGAGTCTTTCAAGAGGAATAGAACAGCGCTGCTTGTTTCCTCGTTACATGGTGGCCAGGAAGCGCGGGGGCTTGTCGAAGCACACAGAATGCAGATGCTTGTGGCGTGGGGGAAAGAAGAGGAGAAAGAAGATGAAGGGACGTGGGGGGCGATAACAAGCTTTTTTTTGCCAACCAGGCAGCCATGAGTCCTACTGCTCTGCTGGAGTGAATGCAACAGCTCCAGCTTTTTCAGCCTGACTGCTGGAGCAGATGAACACACATCTTCCCCACCATGGGAGAAGAGACTGTCATGACAAAGCCAGTCCCTTTGCCTTTTTTTTTTATAGTTTACATCCCTTCCTGCCCCTCTTTCTCTTTCCGTCTCACCCTGTCCCCATTTCTGTTTTGCCTGTGTTAGCTGTTGGCTCTTTTCTCTTGGTCTTCTTACATATACAATAAAAACGAAAAGTATAGAGGTGCTATACTGGCTGTTAAAAGCATGAAACATTTGGCACCTTTCAAAGAAAGCCAGGGTTACAGCTAGCAAACACAACTTCGCAATCTAAAATGCACCTTTAAAATCAATTAATTAAAAGTCAAGTGATGTAACTGAACAATGTTTAAAAGGCAATAGTGATAGGTTTCATTGCAGTATTTCAGAAATGATTCACAGCAAATGTATCAAAAACACCTTGGAGACTTCAGGTGCAAATCCAGAAAGTCTGTAGCGTTCTAGGTCCTTCTGATTGTGGCAGCTGCAGTCACCTTGAATTTCAATCAATTCCGACACATAAAAGGAATCCAGGTTGAGAAAAAAAAAAAAGTTATTGAATGGAAACTTCCGCAGCAGGAAATTTCACATCGTTGCCTTTTAGTATGGATGCCCTACAATAAAATGGAGAAAAAATATGTTTTTATACTCAACCAGAACAATCCACTGTGTATTCAGGTCATTTAGTGTAGCTACGGCAACATATAGTTATTTCTAACACTTGATTGCATAATGAGGTTATAATAATTTAGACCCTCATCTCAAAAAAGTGGAATATCTTAAAGATATTTTGTTTCAGCAATTCATTTGAAAATGTGAACTACATATATTTACTGCACAGAGTGACATTAAATCATTTAATTCTTATTTATGAGTCTGGCACACATATCTAATGGGAATCAATTAGTATTATCCTAAATACAATACATATATATATAGTATGTCGTAGATCCCGTGTACAAAGAGAGTAAGCCACAGTTGGTCATTTGTGAAGAAGAAGAAGAAGAAGATGGCTGCTCTGAATGCTGAATTGAAGAATATTAACAGGAAAATAAGCGGAAATTAAAAGTGTTATGCATTCTGCAGCTTACATATTACCTCTTCAGTACAACATCCTACTGTTAAGTTAACAGTTGGACACTAATACATGACGTATACATTACGGTCAAGAACCCGTAATGAACTGTGAGTGGATAGTCAGAGATTAAAACTTAAAAAACGCAAAGAAATTCTCTGCAATCATACAGATTCAAATCAATTACAGATGTTCCAATTTGATTTTAGTTCCCAAAAGATGCAGTCAAGTTCAGTTGTCTTGTTCAAATAAGCATAGGCTTTAAGGAAACCCTGCAGATTGCATCAAGTCACCAAGTTGCAGCAGTCACCTCACCTAAAACAAAAGTCTTGCGACAGCTGAGGACTGCTGCCACTGAGTCGTTAACTTTGAAGCAATCCATTCTCTTACAGAGTATGCATGGAGCGACAACAGGAAGGAAAACTCCTCTACCAGAAGCACAGTGAGGAAAGAGGTCAACAGCCTAAGCCCAAAGCTGCATCACAACAGAGGTTGCTTAGGATAACATAAACACTCAAGCTTTGAACTTTTCAAAAATGTCAATCCATATAGCATTTTGGATTTTAGATAAGCAATACTTTAGTCATAATCTGTGTATTTGTGATTTTGTGTTCAGTTCAAAAAACGATGATTCCTGAAGTCTTCTACGTTTTTGATTTGGTGCTTAAGAACAAAAATCCAGGCCTTGTAACCTTAATGCAGAGCAAACGAGACAAGAAATTATAGGATAAATGTTGACAAGCTGTTTTCCCTTATGTAGAGGTTTCATAGTTGCATATTTGTGTGGATTGAGAGCACAGCCGGAGCTGCCACTGCTTTCCTGTTCTATGTCACACAGAGCACTGAATGCAGCGAGCTCGGCTGAGTCATTAGGATTCGGCTCAGGATGCTGCTTCGTTCGGCACAAACCGAGGTGAATGAACATGTCTGTCTGCAGCTAGACGCCTCTCTTTCACAACCTGCTGTGACGTGTCTGGAGGGAAATTACTGAGGATGACCTTTGTACCTGTCTGTTATTCAAACCTCCTCACAATCTCAACTATTTACCCCAACATTTCTCCGTATCTTTCTGGGCTCTCTGCCCTCTGACTTTCTTGAGGAAGACTGTGGCTTTATTTCCGGAGCCGCTCTGCAGAAGTGATGTCGGCGTCTGAAACATGCCACGTGTTCATGATAAACTTTCAGTAACATTGATTATTCACACAGACGCAGAAGATTGTCCTTGAAGAATGACTGTCTCTGCGGCATTGGCAGCCAGTGTCACAAACCACCAAGTCATAATTTTGCTTGCGTGCAAAATTGCATCTGCAAGCATGACAACATTTGCAACACATTGTATATCAAGGAGGATTAAGACAATTTATATATGGTGGATACAACCAGTGGTAATGCTGAATCTGCTCGTGAGAAAATATGAGAAAAATAAAATGTCCACATTCAGAGCATGGTGAATAAAAATCTGTTACAGTAAATTATTCCAAGTCTAACCTTCTGTAAGACAACTTCTAAGCTGCAACTCAGCAATATTTCCCACCCTCGCATGTAATCTATTTAACCCTCAAGGGAAAAGCAGAGGTATGGACTAAATTGGTGTAATCTGAATAAGGGTTTCTTGAATACAGCGCTTTTAGCCAGTGAGGGAACATATCCACCTCCAGCTTCTGCAGACCTGACAGACAATAAGGATATGACCATCTGAATCAATAAAGCCAATCCCCTGTGATTAGGTCATCCATTAGTTCAGCTGATCTTTCAACCCCCTCGATTTATGTCTGATGAAAATGTTATTGCTCAATACTTGTTGGATGATTTGCTTAAATCTTTTGCTTCTTAAAGGGACAAGGAGTAAGAATGTTTTGATCCAGCATATGCAAATTAGTCTCTCTTTTTTTTTTTTTCGGTCATGGTCCAGAAAGTGCGGGGGATTGGGAAGAAGTGTCAGAATGCTGGCCTTCTCTCTTGAACATCAAGGCCTTTTTGCTGCATCTGATCCTCTCCTGTCTGTCTCTTCAAAAGTCAAAATGTGTTGAAATGCAAGCTGGTGTTGTCTGCTGTCCAAACTTCAAACCAGCTGGGACTCGAGGCCTTGATGCGTCTTAGCTCAAAACAAACAAAATAAATAAATCTGCGATAATATTTTATTTTGTTCTATAAAAGAAACTGATTATACATTTTTGCTCGTGTGCAAAAGTTGTCTTCTGCGATTGAGAAAGGAGGATTTTATATATATATGTCTCAAAGCTGGCAATTCCAACATGAGCTCTTCAAGAAAGGCTTCCAGAAAGATGGGCAGTTAGTTTACTCAATTTTTTTTATCCTTCTTCAGGAGGCACCTGTTTAAGATCAGACACTGATGCTGAACAGAGAGGCCTGATTTACAGTATCTGCGCTAATGAATCCTGAATATGAATACCTCTGCGTTCGTCCAGACAACAGGCTAAACTGAAGAGTTAACAGCGATATCGTCTACAAGAAGGGACAGAGCAGACTGTACTTCTTGAGAAAGCTAAGGTCCTTCAAAGTTGTCAGCAAGATGCTCTTTAAAGTCTGCTGTGGAGAGTGTCATTTCTTCTGCCATCATCTGCTTGAGTAGCAGCACCAGAACCTGGGTTTGAAAAGCTCAACAGCCTGATAAAGACTGGCATCTGCTGACTACATTCTGTGATTTTTACATAGCCTTCTACTTCAAGACCCTTCTTTCTGACATTTTCAGTTGTTTCCACTTTGCTATAACAACACCAGCAGATGACTATATAATATTTAGTAGCGGTGATGATGTTGATTGACCTACAAAATACATGTCAAAGCTGGAGTCATAGTGATTTGACCAATAAGATGTAATTGGTTGTTATGCCTCCCCCTCACAGGTTACCAACCTGATTTAAAACACAACAACCTGAATTTAATTGAGTATAAATACTCAAAAAATAAACAACAAATCTGTTAAAATTACCATTCTGAACAACAACCCTCTGTCTGATTCACTTTTGTAAACACTGAGACACAGTTCTTTTTTTGTTTTTTAGAGTATAAAAAGCAGAATAAAATCAATTGCAACATAAATAAGACCTTTTTCTTTGTTCAGAAAAAGATATTTTACCGTTGAACAGCAAGCTCATTTCTGACCATTTCACCATTATTCTGCTGTTCTTCTTGCTCTGGCCTTTTGTGTGTATGCAGTGATGCTCCCAAAAGTCAGCACATGTTATGACAGCTCTTTAGCTGTGAGCACATCAGCACGTTTTGTCCACCGGGAAAATCAATACCTTGTTTAGAGCTGAAATTGGACAGTCAATGGGCACAATCATCTGTTTCCAATGACAGTAAATGGCAGTTACTGGAATCAGAATGTCAACTGTTTGGGACCGACCAGCAATCAACACTGCGGATCAATTTTTCCACTTACTTTGCAGTTATAAACATCAAGCCATATAAACCCATACATTATGTACGGTTAGAGGAGTAAGATGTATCCATCTATAGCCCAACGTGCAAATCAGCAAAGGCTTAGAGGCAAGTTCAGACTGTAAAAAGAAGAATTTACAGCACCACAAACATAGGATTAGCTATTTCTAGCTTGCTGGGATATCAAACTGTTAGTGTGTGGAGAAGTTGGTGAAAATGAATTCAAAGCAGTGATCTGACTGGCAGACATACAATTATGTATACAAACTTCAGTGTTTGCAACATAATGAGTGAATTCAGTATCTGTTGGGATGATTAAGAGAAAAATAAATGCAAAAACATAACTAGGGTTTAAGAGTTAGATGTACAGTAGCAAAACAGGAAGGACTGCAGTTTTCAAACACACATGTCCTCATTTTTCTGCTGTCTATTTTTGTTCTATCTCTTAATTAGGTGCAAATTTATTCCTATCCTTGCTAAATTCTTGTCCTGCTTAAAAAAGGCATGTCCAAAATTACTCAGTTTGTCCCTGTCCATTCTATTTTTCTGACTGTAAGAACTGTAACTCACCATACAATACATAGATTTAACTCAATTTTAAGATTTTTGTGTCAGAAATTGGGAGCAACATTGAATTGTTTACTGTTTACTATTTTTATTATTAATTGGTTCATTTAAAAATTGCAGTTTATATCGGTGACAATAAAACTGATACACAATGGACAACAATTATTTAGCTAAAAAACAACAGCAAAAAAAGCCCCAGAAAATTAAAATTCCAGCCATCCAGATATGTAATTTATCCCAAAAATGTTGAAATGATTTGGAGAAAACTGCTTGTATTTCTACAGGGTATATCTCCAGAAAATAAGGTCTCCAAACTGTGGTTTTGCTTTTATTCTGCCTTGAGAGTAATAGTTTCTTCCTTTCTCTACGGTCTCTCAGCTCATTGGTACAAACCTTGCTTCACTGTGAATAATGATGTTTTCTCAACAGCTTTACACAGCATCCTCACAAGGTCTTTAGAAGTTTGTGAGGTTGACACACACTTTGTTTTTTGTTTTTTTTTTTATAAAAAAATATTCAACTCTTTCCTCCCTTTCACAACAAAAATAATTTTGATCGCTGCGACTGACATTGCAAACATGAAAAGCTTAGTCTGATTTAGTCTGACAGTGGGACAAAATGGTTATTTTTCTTTTTATACAGTCTCCAGTTTTAATTTTGTATATTGCCCTCAAGTTAAAACTGCTGCAGTAAAAGTGTAGGTTCTTCAGTATTTGCATCGAGAATCTGCAGATCTTCTATTAGTCTGTTGTTGATCATTGGTCCAGTTAGAACCATGAATCATCTGAGCTTTTGATGAAACAGAGAAGAGTTTGCGTACTCCAAAGATATCGCACCTCTTTCGTTGTCCCTTATCAGATCCAAGAATGTTATTATTGAGTCCAGAACAGAGATTGGATTGGCTCGGTCTAGATCAGTTCACTGAAGTTAAGATTTTCACTTTTCAAAGCCTCTCAGCTGAACCCACTTAAGAAAAAATCAGCAGTTACGAATTAAGACAGACACAAAATCTTTTTGCGTTGCCCACAAATGCATGTTGCTCTTGGCTCTTCGGTGGGTTAAGTTAAGCCACCAACACAAGGAAGTTAACTTTAAACATTAGTTTCTTTGTGAAAGGTGTAAAATCATCAATGCTGACAGTAAAATGCAGCCTGCCACTCCACAACATATTTTCAAACCGCTCTTTTCTGCTGAGGTGACAACTTCAAAAACAAGAAAAAAACCTTTGTGCTAGCAAAACAACTTGCCCTATGTTTCCATTTGAACAAAACAAAATGGTTCTTTTTTCAGTACATTTTTTTTATGTTTTACTTTGGGACTTATAACAAACAGAAAAAAAGAAATCCAACCCTGTTGTCCTTGGGGGTCACATTTCATTATTCTTTCATCAGCCGTTATGGTGTCCCTTCGCTGTTTCTCGTTAGTCTTTGAACAAAAAGACCCATCGAGACATAAATGTGTGTGTGTGGGCGGGTGTATGCGTGTGTGTCATTGGGGAGAAGATAACAGTAGTTCAGGTAATTAGAGGTCACTGCATCCAGGCTGGGGGTGGAGCTGGGTGGGTGGGTGGGGTGTCATGGAGGCATGGCCGTTAAATGCCGGAGTGGGAAACAGAGGGGGTGTGTAGCGGGGACGCAGGGCCACGTCACCTCGGGCTTCTCCTGACCGCCTGTGATTGATGGGGAAGAGCTGATGAGCCAAGCTCCCAATGTCACTCTACAATTAAATAACTCTCACCGCTGAACTGCTGTGGACCCCTCCTCCTCCTGTACTGTGATAAACCTCCCCCGTCTCCTCCCTTTCACCTCTTTCTCTACTCTCATGCTCTACCCAATCCCCTCCTTTCACTCTTTTCCACTCTTTTTTTTTTAAGACATGTGGCAATCTCAATATGATCCACCCTAAAATGTCACCTTCTTTGCTTTTGTCACTTGTTTACCACAGTCCAGAAAGCAGGTGTTTATCCTCAGCTGCTGGTTGTCCAGTTCAAACTTTGCCAGCTGTTCTTCCAGGTATGACAGACAGAGGCTGCTCTTTCTATTAGTTTGGGTCAGTGCTTCCTTCCCAAACGAGAAGGAGCTGCACTATTGTAGTGCACCTGTTTCCAAAAATGCAAATAACGCTGAGGAAAAACACAAAGAAGATAATCCATCCATGACTAATGACTCTAATATGAAACCTAATGTGGAAACAGGTGTTTAAACTTGGATAAAAATATGTAAACCATGTGCTCTGAAGCAAACTCCAAAGAGCAAGCTGGAAGAGTCTGCAAAGATTTTACTTGAATAGTGTGATGATGCACACAGAGTTTGCTGGATATTGCCACTAATTAGGCCTATGACTAATATTGGTTTGTTCACAGTGGGCTGTAGTTCATAGAAGCCAACTTTATTCTGCATTCTTTTGTCACCCGATGAGCTCACTTTGCAGCTAATTGGGCAAAATATAAAACTCTCGGCGCACAAATTTGTATCTTCTGGAGAACATTTGGGATGTTAGAGGGAGTTAAGATGTGATAAACGGACTTTTGAACATAAATGTTCCATGCATTTCAAACATGTTCGTCTTTTACGTTTTCATTTATAAAAAAAATTTTTTTTTTATAAATTTTTATAAAAGACAAATGCACATCAGACTTTTCACAGTTTTTATTTGAAAAGCACATAATCAGTTTCCTTCAGCTTTTGTTTTTTTGTGGTTCTTTGTCTTGGACTGTCATATAACTCCTGGTAGAACATGGAGGTGGCAGCTTAATGATACGGGAATGCTTTTCTTCAGGAATGACAGAAACAAAGTTCAGAGCTGACTGGAACATGGGGTCGGCTAAATGCACGGAAATGATTGAAGTAAACCTGTTGGTGGTCAGAGATTGAGGTTTGCCTCCAGCCGGAAAATGACTGCAGACGTCCAAAGCCAGAATAGAACTGGTTTCATCATTGTAAGTATAATAATGACTTACAATGGCTAAATACAGAATGTGTGGCAAGACATGAAAAAGAATGTTCACAGATGTTCTCTACATAATCTAATGACAGAATCAGATATTTTACAAAGTAGAATGAGCAAAAAGTGTCTAGCCTTGAAATGTTAAGAACTACTCCAAATGAATAAGTAGGGGAATGTACAATTCTATCCCACACTTTTGTTTTTCTTTATGAAACAATTAGATAAAACTGCAGATTTTTGCTCCACATTTGCAATTAAAATCCCAATGTTGAGGTTTGTGGTTGCAGTGTGACATAATCTAAAACTCGAAATGGGTATCACTATTTTAATATATTTTTACTCGTATAAAAGTAAAAAGACATTGAGGCTGCGCTCATATCTGAGCTCACCATCCCCATGGTAGGGCAGCATCATGCTGGGGAATAATTCCTTCTTCAGTGGAGACACTATGTGAAAAATTTTCAAATGGCATTAACACTTTTAAGACACTATGTGTTATTAAAGGTTATGTCCCCCAACATTGAGAAAAATAATTCTGGTGGAAAACCCACTCTGCACATTGTAGAGGAATATAATTATGTTAATAGTTAAAAATTATGTTGTTTTGTTGGTTTGCACTAAGATATGTTTTAACCTAAAATAAATGTACTGTGTCAAATGGAGTGGGTCAATCTGACCTAGCAGTCAGTAAGGAATTCAGGTTTGGAGAGATGTGGAATAAGAATCACTAAAGAGAGGAAAGCTGTTAGTTTAAGCTGTTGTGCAAGAAAGTTCTGGCACCCGACATTTCCCCTGTTCTCCTTCAAAAGAACCGGGCTGGAACCCAAGACTTGGGGAAGAACCTCTGTTTGGACAGATAAGGAACAAACAATTTGACTAATAGTTCATCAGAAATGGAGCAGATGTTGAGGTCAAGACGTCTCTAATTATTCCAGAAGGTCAACTCCTAATTCTCGGAACTTCCAATACACATCCAGTGTAAAACGGAGCCAGAAGTGCCTTGCAAATGGAGGGGAGTAACGCCATTGGTCGAGGCTTCCCATTACACACCAGTAGAGCCGGGACTCTATAAAAAACTGATGTCAGAAGCAGAAGTCAAGAGATTTTGGATTTCTGTAACGATGTGAATGTGATGTTTTGGTTCCGCAGATGTGCATTAAAATCTCTTCCCGTTCGACTCTGAGCAGAAGGAGTTCCGAGTCCTGCGCTTTTCTTTATTTATATATTCCATGAGTTTAGGCACCTTTAAATTCCTCCATAACATCAACCTAAACACAAAATCCCTATAGTGAAATAAAGCGCTAGCAGCATAATGATGTGGGAATCTATAAAATGATCTGTTACATAAAATGTTGAAGTTTGTGGTTGTAAGTAGAAAAACAGGAAAAGTTTAGTGAATTTTTCAAGAAGTGTACATGAGAAATGTGCTGTTTTTACATGCTACTGGCAGGATTTAACTCTCAACGCAGCAGGAGGTCAATGTATGATTCCTCTCATTGGTTAAAGACGTCAAGGAATTTGCATTGACTTATTTTCTCTTCTACTTCTTCCTCTTACCACTACCAAGGCATTCATTTAGCAGCATACATGCCATCTGCTGCCAAAAACTTGGCAGCTATAATTTTTTGGTTCTCCGTTGCTTCTTGCCAGACGCACCGCGTGTGTCTTCTGGCTTTATCACCTCGCCAACTTATTTTTGGTTTACAAAAAAAAAAAGAGAGAGAGCGAGGAAAAAAAAACTCCATCCTCTCCAGTAAGGAGAGGATTTGGCTCGGATGAGAGCGTTATTTCCCGTCTCCAATCCGCTGCTGCTGCCGCTGCTGCGCGTCCCTTGTCGCCTGTACAGTACAAGAGGGATGTAGAGACTAAACCCCGAACCCTGCAGCTGGGGTTCCCTGCACACCACCGAGGCGACAGTGCGCAGGAGAGAGATAGAGAGCGAGAGAGACACAGAGGGAAAGTATGGAAGGAGGGAGGGAGGGAAGAGGAGAAGGTGAGAAACAGAGACTCGGAAGAGTCAGAAGCGCCATCTCCCTGTTGTGGCTGAGCGTTTACGCGCGATCCGAGAGCACATCTCCAGCCTCTCCGGGACTAAATCCACCATGGTAACTTCCAAACTCCTAATTCTCACATAATCTGGCTTTCTTTATGGGCTGCAATAAGAGAGGGAAGGTGCAACTTTTACCAACGGATATCATCCATGTGAAGTTCCTTTGGTGAGTAAATGTTCGTGTTTTTTTTTTTTTTTTTAATAAAATGTGCATTTATTTATTTATTTTTTGAGTCATTTCCACTCTGTTGCTCACTTAATTCATGCATTTGCTTGGTTTATCCGTGTATATTTCATCCCATTGCTTATCCTGTCATTAGTATTCCACGGACACGGGTTTCCTGCGGCGGGCGCTCACGGTGATGTTTACTGTCGGCGCTTCCCCGCTGCCTGGCTCCCCATCATGCGCTTATTTACCACCTCCTAATGTTCTTAATGTTCGCTGCTGGGTTGTCCCCCCCCCCCTACACACCCCATCAAACTTCAAATCGGTCTGCGGAAACGATTCGCGCATGTCTTAGTTCTTGTTTCATTTCGTCGGGAGAACCGTGGCTGGCTGATCGGATCCAGACGCGCTGCGAACTTTTCCTGCACGGTGCAGCTGTGTTGACAGCTAATGCGCAGTGATTGATGTTTAACAGGAGGGTCAAAAGCAGCGAGGTCACAGGAAATGTATCTTTGAATAACTTTGGCTGCGTCGATGCAAACGCCGCGCAGTTTGACCAAGTTGTGTGTTTTGGAGTGAAGTCGATTTCCCATGGTTTTTACTCAAGTCTCCGTTCAGCTTTCTAAACAAAATAGTGTGTGGTATTTGAATGCATTCAATTATTGCTTGAGTGCACTAGCGTTACAATTTCTATTTAATAGAAACCCTATTCAAAATGTCACGCTTTTTTGTTTTCCACTAGGTGAAGATGATTTTTCTTGTAAATCTGATTGTTTGCATGGTTGGAGCAAATGCGCAGTGATTGAGGAGGTGAGGGTTGGGATTAACTTTTTCATGACTTTTTAAAGACTTTAATTAACATCGTTGTAAATTCGTGACACTCTCAGGCTCAGATAATAAATCCTTCTTGAAAGCAATTTTTTTCTTCTCCTAAATGGGATTCATGAGGAGCAACGTGTTGTGTCATAAAAGGTTTAGAAACTCAGAAAATGTATAAATATTTATGCATGGTGAGGTCTAAAGTTAAAAATGGAATTTATTAAAAAAGAGGAAAAAAATACAGTGATACATGACAATATTAAAAAATAACATATTTTGGTGTGCAAAGAATATAAATTAGGAATGCAAATTTCTTAAAATATTGGAACATCTGGCTCCTCGCAGACATGCTGTCCTTGTTCACTGTTGTTTCTGATTTCAAACTACAGCTTTTGGATATTTTATTTAAGTTTCAACTCATAATTGGTTTTGGTGGCAGAAGATTGGACACTGGAGCTGGCAAAGGGGATGATGGGGTCATGTGGGAATGGCTAAATCAATAATACTGCTGACTCTCGCTCATACTTTTTGTATACAATTCATTTATATTAATGAAAAAGCAGGCTTAATTGAATTATTAATTTAATAAATGATCTGCTAATTTACAATGCTTTTTGTTACAAAACTATTTATTTTTTGATAAATTTATACTTACGTCATTTTGAGAATTTTTTTTAGTCAGTCACCTTTAAACGATTATTCTCAGCCACAGCTCCTGATATATGAGAGCAGCATAATGACTTTAAGATTATTTTCTAACCTTTTTGTTTTTATATCTCTAACAGAGTCAGTGCCCTGATCCACCCAGACCCCACCCCTTTGAAAACTTAATTGAAGAAATGTCTTTTTTTTTTAACTCATTTCTGTGCCTGTTTAATATCCAACTTTAAATATACAGTGTTTGTGCAGCAAATGCTTTATTTGCATGCTCCACATAACATGACAGACCCCCAATGGCTACATAAAATTTATCACCTCATTTGAATGCATGTGTGAATCCACATTTGCTGGTTGTCAGCGTATCAGAAACCATGATACTGAGAGCTGAAATGCAAGTCAAGCCATGGAAGTGACCCCATTTCCAAGTTTTATTTATATCTAATGTGAAAAAACAGCTCCAAAGCTCTTTATGGTTAGAAAGATAAATCTAGGAATAGAGATGTTTCTTCACACAAAACTACCAGGGGCAACTAGCATACTTTTCTCTATACTTTTTAGTACTTATTTTTTCCGTAAAAGCAAACTAACCTTTACTTTTTCTACAACTTATCCTCCAAGCATCATAACTAGCTGTACGTAAACATATTTATATTCTGCTGTGAAGTTCAATCAGCTGCATATCTACTTGAGAAAGTTGTATTCAAACAAGTCAATGAAGAAATGGTAGAAATCAGCGAGAGGATCCTTTCAGCCAGAGGGCTCAGGTTCAAGCTTCTGGCTCAGCATGAGTCTGCTCTCTCTCTCTGTCTCTCTTTCTCTCTCTCCCTCGGTGTGTGTGTTGTAAATAACCTGAAGGATAACACGGAAGCTCCTGCAGACAGTAAAAATCAATGAATCTTCTTATTACGGTTATTACAGTTATGTGGCAACTACTTGTTTTATTTCAGGAACAAAGAGAAAAGCACCACTGGTGTGTGCGTTCGTTACCTGAATCAAGAAAAAAAGAAGAAGAATCTTGATTTAGAAGCTTTCCTAAAACATATTTAGCTTAAACTTTGCACAACTTCTTATGGCATTTCCCGCTTCACCTTCCGAGTGATGGATGAGCGGACGGATAGGAGAGAGCGTGCGATTGCTAAAGTGAGAGCTGCGGTGCTGGTAATCCTGTTGTGAGGCTGGAAAATGGGATTAGAGCAAGAGAAACAGAGCCAAAGGAAGACTGGAAGACGCTTTACATTCACAGCTCTGGCTCACATTTTCACTTAATTTAATGACATCACTTTGACACTGGTCAACGATGAGTCTCTGGAGGTGACCCAATGCTGATCCAGACTCACCTGCTGTCAGATCGTTGATACTCTCTAGTGATGTCTGAAAGTACTGAAATTCAGCATCTTTCTCAGATTAACGTGTTGCACGTGTGCCACCGTCCCCAGGTGGTGGCAGCATTATGCTTTGGGGTTGTTTAGAAAGTGACAAGGCAGATAGCCAGAATTAATGAGACATTGTGGTGTTGTCTGAATATATTTAAGCTAAAGCTGAAAAGCTTTTTTTCTTTGCAATCTTGAAAGTTAGAAGTTAGAGTTTGGAAGCAAAACATTGCAAATATTTTATTTGCAAGCAAGTTTACATAACTTCCATATAAAAAAAACGATCAAATTGTCTCTTTAAAAGAAAGGTTGGAAATGTTGTCCCTTTGTAAAAATTGAGTAAATCAGTTGCATATCAATGTTCAAGAAGTTTGCTCAACAAATGTATGTACTATAGTAAAAAAACTAGATATGATATTTGAAAATTAGGAAGCTCCCTTTGTACAATATGACAATACCTTGAGATATTTTTCACTGTTTGTGCTGCCAACTCCACTATGAAACATAGAAGTTTCATAGTGGAGTTGGCTGTTGTTTTTTTCAGTAAGATAAAGGAAGTTAGCCAAAGTTGATGACGCTTTGTGAAAATGTCTGATCCCCCCCGGCAAACTTCTCATGTAGGAACATTTAGATGGCTTGAAAGAATAATATTGGAAAGACCTTCACCATATTATGAATATTCTTACCTTCACAATATTATTTTCCTTATTCAACAGAAAAAAAATGTCTCTAAAAGTACATATATTTGTAAGGTATTTTTTCTTTGAAAAGTGAAGCAAAACTCTTGAATGTGCCTGCATGAATTAGCCTCCATCGATCAGCACACTTATTCATTACACTGCAAGATAAAAACTATTTTAACGATAATATTAGAAATAATAGTTGAATGTGACTGAGATGGATCTGTTTTGCACTATGTGCCAGAACTTTTGTCATAAAGCATAGGGGTGACAACATGATGCTGTGGTATTTTTCAACACAGCCAGAAAAAATAGCCACAGTTGGTTATACTTTGTGTTGATAATTTATTTCAATTAAATGTAAGAGGCTCGTTTATTGCAATCTTTAAATTTGGACCTGTTGGCACTAAACATTGCATGCAGGGTAAAACAACCTCATAAAAGAGGAAGCATCATGTCTCTTTAAAAGCATATTTCAGTTATTTTCTCCTTAAAAAGCAACATAAAACACTGCAGTTTGCCAGCAGTAAAGACTTTTGGCTCCACAGTCACACTTTTTTTTTTTTTTGAAGAAGAAACTAAGCCTTTTCTTATCAACACTCATCATTCTTGCACAAAACAAGATAGAAACTCATCTACTGTGATAATACAATTAGATATGAGTCCTTTACTTTACTTTTAAAATCAAGATTGTATCTTTTTATATTAATGCTGAGAAATTTTAAGCCTACATGAAGATCTTGTCATCACATTCATGTTCATGTTTTGCCAGTCGAATATTTCATCTAGATTTTATGCTTTTTTTTCTCCGAAATGATAAACTGCATCAAGAAGAAAAATAAAACATTGATTCCCTCGGTGCGTGACACGCCTAATAAATTAAAATCAACTCGATGGTAAATCAGAAGAAACTCATTAAATAAAAAGCCAATATCTGCTTTAGTGAGCCCACTTCTTGTATACAAGAGCTGCATTATCTCCAATCTGTATGAGGCTCCCATCTCCTCTCTCTCACGTTGGTGCTTTAGCAAAATGACATGCATTAAGTTGGCTTGATTCGACCCCGTCGAACAACACCAGCGCTGAGGCCGGCCTTCGCAAGTCGTGCTGCCCTGCAGCCACATCTGCTCCACTTTTCACCTCTGCCACTAACTCTCAATAAAGAGTGTGTTAATGTGTCCATATTTTTCGACTTTTTCAGTCGATTGGGATGAGTTCATGTATTTTTTTTTTTCCCCTCCACAGCTTGCGGGCTGAAAATACACACAAGTGTCAAGTAAATCTGCAACTGGTGAGGATTTCTCTTGCAAACATTCACCTGTCTGTGGAGACGAGTTTTTGCAGCTGTGATTTATTTCTGTATTAATTATTAGCGTTGCCTAATGACTTTCCTGTGGTGAAGTACAACAAATCACTTCCACAGGATGTGTGTGGTGTGCGTTTTTTTTCTCTTTCTTTCTTGCTTGAGGGGAATGGAGAGGAAGTAAAATGAGAAGTGGAAAGATCTGTGTGGGAAGAAAGAGGTCACTGTATGCCACAGCAATTACCTTTCTCACCCAGGGCTGTGCCAATACTCTACATAGAGGACAGACAAAGAGAGGTCAGAGAGGAAACAAACATGCGCACGTGTGGTCAAAAACACCATCCTGAAGTTCACATTCACACTTAAACCTTCGGAACACAGTTCCATGCAGAGATATTCACACCCATTGACCTTTTGCACATTTTATCAGATAAGAGTTTCAGCTACGTTGTTTAACATGATGCACATGCATATTTGCGAAGTGGATGGAAAAAAGGTGCTTAGTTGTCAAACTGTTTTAGTTATGAAAATCTTAAAAGGGTGTTGTCCTGTTGTATTCGGCTCTGTTTAGTGTAACACCCATAAAAGGAGAGCATCATGCAGAAAAGGCCCTTTAGCCTTTTAATGAATGTATTTGTAAATTTAATGAATGTTTAAAAGTTGTGTCATAGACAATGATACAGTTTTATTTTAGAAAAAAATGGATTCCGTTAACAACATCAGCTTTTACTGTCTTTTATTGTCCGTATAACAAGTTCATGTTGTTGAGCAATAGCATTGCCCATTAGAGTCACCTGTTGCATGCTTAACCTTGCTGCTATGCCAGGTGTTGCTGCAGGTGAAAAGCTAGACCCGAAAATTAAGCAAAAAACCAAAGCATTGAAAGTTGTGATTGCCGGGACAAATGGCTTTTATGCTTGTTAATTGGTCTCCATTTTGAATTTTTCCCTAACATCGTGCTCATTACTCATTAGTCTGTAAAATGATGCCCTCCACAAAGCTGTTCCATGTTACAAGAAAGGCCGGGGCCTTCTGATGTCTGGAACGCATCAAACATGTGGAAGATGTGAACTGGTGGATGGAACTAAAAAGAGATTTGAAACAACCAGAGACAACAAACCTAAACATACAGCCAGAGCTAAAATGAGATGGTTCAGGCCATAAAATGTATCTACGTATTAAAATTGATGTTCCTAGATGCTCTCCATTTAATTTGACTCTCCAGCTGTGCAAACCTTCTCCATCTATTTCAAAATGATGCACTACTTTGTGTTGGTTTATCAGTCAATATCCCATTAAAATACATAGCAGTTTGTGGTTTAAAGGATGTAAATGTGACAAAATGAATATGTTTGCGAGGCTCTGGATGTATTGCTGAAGATACCGCTGGACCTCAAACAGACTGATAACAGCAGCCGTCATATGAAGTTCCCAGGATGCTTTGTGACATGAAGAACATTATCTGTCAAAGCCCGCCGCTGTCCTCGGCTCTGACAAGTCGTCATGTTCTGGCGTCATCAGGGGGGTTGGGAGTCTGTCGTAGCATGTTGATGGCAGCGAGACAGGCCCATAACCCCACCCCCACGCCTTCCAAGCCCCCTCTTGCCCCTCCACACCCTCTCTCGTGCTCCAGCCAGAGCAACATGGTTTTTCCCACTCGGAGTGGAGGTCAGGATCGCCAGGCCTCCATGCATGCTGCTGACAGCTCAGATTTATTTTTAATCACGGTGATGAGAGCGTGCGACGCTCAGATCGTGTGGCTTGTTAGAGTCGAGTGGCGAGTCCCATTCGCCGTCACCATCATCTTATAGAAAGAGAAAATATGACAAAATAATGACCTTGGTGAGCGGAGGCCTGGATAATTGTTAGGCTGCTGAATGGCGTTTGATTGTTATGCTGTCGTTGTCTCGCTCGGTGTGAAATCTCTTTGCTTGCATTCATTGAAAAGCCCTGCTATTTCTCCCGCCATCTTACCCCTATTAACACTTTGACCTCACCTGATTC
Source organism: Brachyrhaphis terrabensis (assembly GCA_903067065.1). Taxonomy (NCBI): domain Eukaryota; kingdom Metazoa; phylum Chordata; class Actinopteri; order Cyprinodontiformes; family Poeciliidae; genus Brachyrhaphis; species Brachyrhaphis terrabensis. The sequence continues at coordinate 46,246 of CAEGAG010313619.1, forward strand.
TCTTTGCAGCATCTGTAGGTGAGAGTGTGTGCATTGCATTTACTGCCTGTCCGCTCTTTTCATTTTTTCACCTATTTTCTTAGGATTGCTGGAAAAATGTCATTATCATTGCATGGGCAGGCCCATTACGTGCTATCAGAAGTGACTGCGGTCATAGAGGCAATTCTGCTGACACTCCTCTCTCTTCTCTCCCCTGTCTTTGTCTTTCCCTTCTTTTCTGTTCTGATAGGTGCCAATTACAAAGAGTCGGTGTCCAAGCCCCCCAGTCAAGTCCCCGGTGAACCTCTCGGCCAGCTCTTTGGGTCCAAAGCGGCAGGAATAATCCCACTTCCCCTCTCCGATAAAGGAGAAACAGGAAGTTGCGCAGCAAAATGCAGAATTTGAGTCATTTTCAACCCATGTGCTCTTTTCAGGGTCCAATTGCTGCTGCTTTCTTGTGAAACGCAGAGTCCGGACTGTTCGGATAAAAGCCCAAGGGTTTTGACATTTCAGTTCTTTTTAATTTTTGCTCCTGTTCTTGCTTCAGTGCATTTTGGAGGGGAGCCCAGACGATGGGTTGGTGTTGTTCAGGCATATGCAGAGCCCTGGCTCTCCTGGTGCTCCTGTTTGTCTTGCGGGGGAGAGGCTGCTGCTGTTGGGGGCTGAGTCCCAGCTCTGGGGACGGGGAGAAGTCCCTGCGCTCTGATCCGGACTCGTGGGAGGCCCTGCACAGGAACAAACGCAGCTGGGTATGGAACCAGTTCTTCGTTTTGGAGGAGTACACAGGAAACGAGCCTCTTTACGTCGGCAAGGTGAGTGATCCGTAACACGGGTTATCAAAGCTTAACAGTCTGGAGCTGCAAGGGAAAGACATAAGCACAGTGATGCCAAAATACATTCACACTCCTCTGCTTTTTCCAAGTTTTGCTACGTTATAGATTTGTCCTAAATAGATCCAGTTTTCTAAAAAAAAGACCTTCTCATAAAACTTGCTTTCAGAGATTTAGGTAAGTTTCCAAAAAACTGTAACATATAAACATAACAGGCATCAAAATGTTTATTATACCCTTTGCGATGACACTGAAAACCATTGCATCCAAGTTGTACTGATTATCCTTCTGACGCTGCTTTCAGAGAACATGGGGTAAATTCAGCTGCTTCTGCTCACAACTGAACAGTTTATTTTCTTGATTAACTTGATTAAATTACGCCATAGCAGAATTTAATCAAGTTTGAGCCTAAAGACCAGGATTCAAACATGAGCAGAGGATATCTGTGAAAAAGGCAAATGATTCTGATTGCAGGAAGATATTGCTGGGAGAAGCGAGAAACATTTGTAAACAAATGAGAGTTTCAGTATCAGAGCTGAAATGGAAGAAGTTTTAAACCACCAGGATCCTCATTAGAACTGGGGAAAACGATCAAAGAGGTCACCAAGAATGCATTGGTCACATTGGTGAAGTTTTGTTCAATTACGGAGCTCAAAGTGCCATCCAGAAGGTCAACCAGTTCTGACGCACACCACCTATAAGACCTTTATGATGGATTAACCACAGGCAAGCCACTCCTTAATAAAAGGTACATAGGAACCTGCTTAAATTTGTCCAAAATAGAACTTAGCGAATGTTAGATTAAGAGAAATAAAATAAATAAAAAAAAACTTTAGTCAAATGAAATTACAATAGAACCTTTTTGACTTGACTTTCATTGCTAGGTATGGAGAAAAACACCACCATTATGCTGACAGGAATGATAAATATGTTACTAGTCACTATAGTAGGTACATTGGCAGCAGCCAAATGGAGAAATTCTTCAAGGATACCTGCTCCAAAGACTTGATGAATCATCTTCCAATCTGCTTGATACAGCCAAGATAACAGAGGACTAAGAGTACTCTTCAGGAGCAGGCTGTGTCTGTCCTTGCATAGCTAAACCAGAGCCCAGACTTGAATCCAAGTGAACATCTCCAGAAATACTAAAAACTGGCATCTAATGATGGTGCCCATTCAACCTTGACGGAGCTCGAGACGATCTACAGGAAGAAAATACACCAAAACAGATGAGCCAAGCTTGTAGATACATAACCAAGAAGCCTCGATGCTGAGGTAGTTGCCAATGGTTATTAAACTGTTAAGCCATGGTTGTGAATACCTTTGAAAGATAATAAGCTTTTGGGGGGAAGAGGATAGTTGCTTCTTCAGGATATCATTGTGAAGAAAATGCAATGAAGGGGTCTGAATACTTTCTAGTGGGAATGCATATCAGCTGTGTCTGAATCTTTCTTTGCTTAAAAATATTTCCTTATGTCTGCAGGTTTGGTGCCCCTGTATGGTAATATGTATATCAATAAGCTGTTAACACACAGACCTGCAGAAACTGGGACACAGTAGAGTTTTTACAGAGTTGTGCATATTCCCACTGTCCTATATAAAATGCAAAACAAATGAAAAGACTCCTCACAGACTGTGTGGGAAGAAATGAACTCTGCATTTTATTTCAGAAAGCTTGGTTTAAAAAAACTATGCTTTTAGCTTTGAGATCAGCATCAATGTGACAAGGTAATTTGCATTGTAATAAGTCCCCAGGAAAAGTATATATTACACAAATATGCCTTTTTGCTGCCCTGCCAAGGCCCAAGCTGATAGATCAAAGATATGCCAGTTTTGGCAGGTAAATAAGTACAAAACTCTCATAAAAACATTTAAGACAAGGCAAAAAATATGGGGACTAATCCTTCTTTTACAAGAGTTGGCAGTGCAATCGGTTCTTTATGATTCTCACTTTTTTTGTTCAAAGACCAACAGTGAAAATAGCCTACAGGTATTTTTTTTTTTTTTACCCTAGAAAATAAATACGTGTTTGGAGCATCGTACATATTTATATGCAAATGTATATTATGAAAACTGAGTGAAATCAAAGATTCAGCTATACCATCTAACAGGAGGAAAAAGCTCATAAATGTTACTGCATAGAAGTGCAAATGAATCTAATCATTTAGTTTTTCTTGTAGTTCTCTCTCCGTATGCTCGGTATTTTCTTCAGGTTTAGTCACACTGGCTTCTTTGGTAACAACGTAGCTGCAAGATTAGTGCTACTTTACTGAAGAAGGTATGGTGTTTCATCATCAGCTTGTTTAAAACATCAGTTATTTGTAGCATTAATATCACAAGAAAAAAAGTGGGAAATATTTAAGGTTGCAAAATGATTTATTAAGCATAATTATTAGCGTATGGGCTGCAAAATATCTTTACACTCTGCAGGATAGACACTTCTTGTAAGCCACAGTGCCAACAGTAATAATAATAATAAGTTGTACTTGAATTCAACTTCTGGTTATTTTTGTTGAAATTCAAACAACATTTTCTCTATGGCTAGCAAGAAGATAGATAGGTAAGGATTGTTTGGATGCCTATGGCCTAATTGAAAGTAATAAAATAAAAATAAAGATCAGAACACAACTGAAACCAAATCCTGCATCTGTTTATTGTCAAACAAGCAAAAGTCATGATGCTAGCTGCATCAGAGTTGTTTACAAAAACTTGGAAAATTATCAGTTGAAATCACAAGAAGTTGTTTATTATATCGGGATTGCTTTAATCAGGACAAAAAAATTAAAATTCTCAAATCTAATCTTCACCACCTGTTTCTTTCTGAGCATGAGTTAAAACACATCATTCTTTTGCAGTTTTAGGGATTTTTAAAATATGTTTAGAGGAGACATAGCAAAAATATAACCCAGCGGAAGCCATATCTCTTCACTTGTTCCTTTCACATACAAATTAGCCTAAGTAGTACAGTTATCTGCAACAGAAAGTTAGAAAAGGAGAAGCATCACCTTATAACTCCCATGAGCTACGACTTCCAAAGTTTTGGGATTGTTTATTATTTCTTTAGACACAAAATTTAAAAATAACTGCTAAAATCAAATCTGCCCTTTTTGTTAAGAACAAGTTAGCATATGCAGCATAGCTAGTTCTTACTGGCTAGAAAAATAGCATCAAAACTCACATGAGCTATTGCTTTAAAGCTTTAGACATTATTTTGTGTTTAATGCAGAGAACAAAAATTAAAATAAATTAAACGTCACAGAAATGCAACATTCTTACACTGTAAGACACTGATTAGTGTGATTACCTTTATTACCTGTTTAGGGTTTGACACGGATTTTTCACATTCTGATACTTGAACATAGGTGATTAATAACACAGATAAAATGCTGCAGTTTGATGCTGCATGTGGTCACAGGGAGTAGATCTTTGTGTAAAAGCATATCAATATATTTCTAATTCCATTCTATCTGAAAATCCTGCTGGAAATATATTGCATCTTGCAAAATGCTTTTGCAAAAAGAGCTCAAGCTTCCTGGGGATAAGCCTCCTTTCTCCACCCAGGTGTACGCCTTACGGACAAAACGTTAATACCATTGCAGGTGAGGTGATAAACATTGATTTGCTTCCAAAATGTGCAATGTTCTGCAGGAAAGTATTAGTTTGCGACACTCGTGAGAATGTTACTCTGTATTGCACTGCCTACCTTTACAGAACAAATAGATCTACTGGGAAAATTTGTAGAAATCAGATCAAAGAGGCTCTCTAACCTCTATTACCAGCTTGTGCATTTCCAATACCCTGACCTAAAGTAAATGCAGTCTGCAAAATAAAATCAAACATTATTTTGCTGAATGGCAGTAGAGACTAACTGGAGTGACTGTATATACTTTCAATCTTGGGAAAGGTTTGATAACCCTCTGAATGAGGTGGAAAGGGATGTCTGGGATTTCCTCCCTTACCTGTTATCTCCGTGACCCAATCTGAGAAATTCCAACGACAATGAACGGATGGATAGAAATAAATAGAAGGCTATTTTATGCCTTTATAAAAGCATAAAATGGTTGATTTGCATGCTAGCAAGAGATGCACCAAGCAACTTACCAGAAATTATACTCTACCAATTTTCCTTTGATAAACTCTGATTCGCAATGTGCAGGTCAAACCCTAAGCATATTTTCTGTTATTGAATGCATCAATCTTATAAACTCCCTCCATTTTACAAAGCAACTATCAGTATTCACTATGATTCACCTTTTTATAGGTAAGAGTTTTAAAGGTATGCTTTGATCCATAAATTACGAAGATCTTGCAATAGATTGATTTTTGGTTGAATTCCAAAAGATCTCTAAGACAGAAACTGAAGCACATTTTGAATCTCTCTTTTTGTGCTGAGAATAAAAAATTATAAGTGAGAAGAATCACCATCGGTGTTGGCCACAAGAAACCTGATCAGAGCATTTCTATTTGTAAATGTTGGTGTTGAGCTCATAATCCAAATATAAAACAGCTAAAAGCATCTTAAAATTGTTGTACGAAGAGTGTTAAGAGAAAGAACTCCTCACTTTAAAATAGAATATTAATGTGCAAGTTCTCTCGTCGTGCAACTGTGCAGACTGTTTCTTCTGAGCTTTTAGCACCACCAGTATAAATGGGGGCCCTCCTGCTGCAGAAAATGGCTCATGCATGTGCAGTACAAGCCAGATGGTCCTTGGATTGGTCTCTAGATCCCCGTTATCTTGCAGAATTTTCTGGTCTTATTATTAAATTAGTTTTCATCTTTCCGCTCATCTGCGGGATAATCGTTCTTATCCGCTGCGTATTTGCCGGGTCTGCTCTCGCAAGCCCATTTCCTCACCGTCTCTGAACTGAATTAGGATCTCCAGCTGGAATTAGGATACATTTTACTGTCCTATTGTTCTTCTTCTCTGCTTTTGTGCCAGGAGGATGCTGCGAGGGGAAAGCATCTAAATCAGACGGAGCATATTTGCGGCTCGGCTGGAGTTCAGCTAAGGGTCATTTTTATGTCCAAATGTCCATCGTGAAATATTGTCATCGGTGATCTGTGTGTCTCCCGATATCTGTTAAGTCTGACTGCAGGGGGGGGCAGTGTGGACCTTTATCATCTTCTGATGCTTTGCCTAGAGTAGCCCCGTTTCAAAATAAAACAGAGATTTCGCTGAAGAAGCTGAAGTGCCTTTTTTCTTTTGCACTATCTTGGGTCTGATTGCTTTTCTTGTTAGTAAATCCTGAAGCATGCAAACAGACTGATTACTTATTCATAGACATGTAGTTGAGAGCTTCTTACCCACATGGAAAACACACACATTTATTTTCAAGGTTTGTTCTGAGAGATTCTCCTTGTTTTTTTTTCTACACGTGTAGAATGATTTTTCAGATAGTTTGCTTTTTTTTAGGGTTTGCCAAACAAGTGACACAGTTCTACAAATAAATAATTCATCAGATAAATGTTGATGTATATGACAAAGAAAACTGTGAACTTTGTATCATGTTATAAGTTAAATTAAAAGTCAATTGCAAGTATTTTTAGGTTAACTTACTGAGGGTAATTTAACTCAAACAATTCTTGGGAAGTGTTTCATGATAGTCATTGCTATGAAGGGTGACACCAAAAACCATAAGGTTGTTAAAGCAACCTTTTAACACAGACATTTTAAAACAGCCTTTTGTTTGTTATTAATTACACAAATATTAAAATGATTATGTACATTTTGTTTGAATAATTGTATTGGAACTATACACGAAAAAAAAAAATCCATTTCAGCACCTTTTCATGAATTGAATTTCGATCCTTGATGCAAGTAGTGTGACGAAACACAACACTGAAAATGTGAAAAGTTACACGATCTACATCTTTACATCTAAGCCCCTACCCAGACTCAGTCTAACCCTTTCAAAAATACTGAAAATCTGATTCCTTTTCTCCCGATGGGAGGCCCAGGCTGCCCAAGAACTTGAGAGGCTGTCACATTATTTGTTCCCTCACATCATAGCTGTCACACAGTGTGGGTTTGTTTGGTATTGCAAGGTCACAGTGCTGCTGTAAAATATCTGGGCGGGACACCCTGACCTCGAGCGACAAGGGAGGTCCTGCCATGTCAGAAAAATGACCTTAATAGAAATGAATTCTTCATGCAGCCTCTGCAATAAAAGATGTAGGGAGACAATGAAATGGATGCAGCTGCGGCTTTTAATTTCCAGCACTTTTACTGGTAAAACCAGACCACCAGAGTGGTATGAGCAGTAATTGCTTTCATCACTTGTTTCCTCATATCTAACATGGCAAACAATGGAAATCTGTGTCCAAACAAAGGCACAGTCTGCTGCACGACTTGTGTGGCTGGAAGCAAAGGGAAAATATGATACAGTTGGTTGGAAAATGGGAAGTCATCGCTTTTGGCCCCGGCCTCTCCCTTTGCATCTGCAGTCTGCTTGGCTTTAATGCATTCTGTCAGATTCTGAATTCCACAACCAAATCTCTCATTATGCCTTGGCACTCAGCCTCGGGTAAGCGTGCTGGCCTGGAATCAGCTGCAGTCACATCGAGCCGGCGGAAACATACATTAAAGAGCCTCCGAAAAGCTAAACAGAGATTGGTGATGCTTGTATTTAAACAAGCGACAACGGCGCAGCGAGTCAGCCACTTAACAAACACTTGCACTTTTGGTAAACATGATGCTATTAACAGATTCTGCAGGGTGTTCATGCTGCTAAATATTTGCAAAGCATCTGCTGAGTAAGAGAGGTTCAGAGGCAGTGTTTATGCAACGCAGCAAAAAACAAAATAAATTGTTATATGCAATTTGGAGTGTATGTCTTTATGTTGCATTAAGTGTTGTTGCTTTAAATCTTGAATTTTTATGTTTTCATGTTTGCAAGCATTCTACCAATTTTTTAATAACTTCATATGCACATGTAATGATTAACTGTTTTTGTGAATGAGACCCAGTTTTTTACCATTTGATAAGGATATGACGTTTTACTAAACTAACTGTCATAAAAGGTATTTTTCATTATAATGAAAATGCACTGTATATGACAACTATTCCATGACATTGAAAATCAGATAGGAAATGAATGACAGACGTCAAGAAAGCGGCACACTCCCTATTACATGTTATAGAGCTCAATAGTTCCCAAATGGCGTCTCATCATCAGGGTGGCAGCATATCCATGCTGAGAGGAAGAGCCTGGCAGTAGTCAAGGTATCCATGATGTGTAGTCTGCACACAACTTTTTGAATGCCAAACATGCTTCATGCCAAAGCCTCAACCTCATCACACACATTAAGCTGGCAGTGCTCCAAGTCATTTATTTTTATCCTTTTGGTCCACTACTACTCTGTGTGGCATCTTGCTGTTGCTATGGCTGTAATTAAAATGATCCCTTCTCACAGCCTGACAAACACACCCATACACATATAGATCATGGCGCACTATGCAACCTATGGAATATAGTTCCAAGCTTGTGAGAAGTACACACACCTCCAAATTGCGTCAAATAGGCAGGTAGCTGGAAGACCAATGGGAATTTTGAGTTCTTCAACTATTTTGTAATTATGCAAACTGTTAAAGAGAAGCCCTGGGATCGTGTTTAGCAATGAAGACGGATGAGTTGGGGGACAAAAAGGCGACCTGGGGGTAGTAAACATTCATATTTGATAAATTTGAATATAATTTAGCAGTTATTTATTTCACTGACTGAATAATAAATAAAACAATTTATATGCATTAATTACACAAGTTAATTATTTCAAGTTGACATTTTTGTACAGCTAATAAAAACACATGAGTTAAGATGAGAATATTACATCAAACTAATAAAAAAAGCTGTTTTAATACAGAAAAGCAGGCTTAATGGAAAGTATATTCACAGGTCCAAAGATTATTTTCAGAAAATACATTTAATCTGACATGCAGCCTCATCGTAATACATGTTAATGAAAAAAATATATATTTTCAGCAATTTAAAGCACACAAAAAGAATTTTGCTCAGAAGATTGCACAAGGTTGAAATTATTGCATTATAAATGGCAGTATACGCTACATGTTGCTAAAAAGCTGATGAAAATGGGAAGTTCTCTCTTAAGCAGTCAGGCTTAACTGAAGGTTGAGTTCCAGATACTTTTCATTTTCTTTGGAAATTTCATAGACGGAAAGAAAACCTTTTAGAAAGGATGACCAAAAAAAGCAATATGGAACATTTTGTCATAAAGCGGTAGAGCCTTATTTGACTTTCCTGTAAAATAAAGCTTTCTTTATGTGTCTCCTTCCAGTGACGTTAGAACAGTCTTGGAGATCTCAGTGACTGTGGGGCAGTTTTATTCCAGTGAGAAAGGCACATAAAGATTAGCCATAATTTGCACTAAAATCTCTGGATGGGATCTTTATCATGCTTCCTTTTATTGCGCAGCATTAGCACATTAGCTACAACGATTGTTCATGATGAGCCTTTTTTGACCTCATGGGGAGAATTTGGGGGCCTGAAAGATAGCAATTTATTCAATATTCAGGGGGGACGGGGTAATCCCACAGATAATTACATTGAACTGAGCACAATATGATGCAGGCTGCTTCATTAGCATTCTACTTGGCGTTTACTGTCAAATGGGTTAGACTCATAGAGCACAGGGTGCTGCTGCAAAGGTCAGGCTCAATGGCATCTCCTCACACTCGCTGGTGCTGCAAACACACCAGAGCAGCAGCTGGGGAGCGAGAGCAGCTTTGTGAGCCAGAGAGGAAAGAGGCTAATTCAAACTGACAGAGGGAGGGGGACATCATACACCGTTGCCCAGGGACAGGAGCTCACATTGCGGGGAGCTTGTAAGGCATCCTCGAGGCCTGTGGGGATGGTGGGAGAAGCCTTTATCTGAGCCTGGGATTCAAAGAGGATAAAATACAGCAGCAAAAAAGCCGACAAGAGGGTGGTTATCAGCAGGGCAAGAGAGAGGAACATTGTTTACACTCAGTCTCTCTCATATGTGCTATGGGGGGTTGGAGTCAACACTGCATTGGTGACTTTTAGATGTGAAATTTGAAGTCCACAGGGCGGTCAAGGCACAATCAAGACACTGCAGTTCAGACTGAGGTAGTTAAAACCAAAACAGGCTGCAGACTCGACTCAACAATGACTCCTAATTCTGGCTCCTTAAACCAGCATTGAAATTCGGTGTACAGATCGGACTGGCAGGGAAAATGAAGCTGCTCTTCTTCAAATCCCCCAGGCAATATCAAGATGGCAAAATCTGGACAATAACTGAAACCAAACAAACCCTTTCTGATTGCAAAGAAGATTAAATACTGTTCTGTCTCGTTTGTTTCTTTGAGACGGTACAATCGATCAATTCTGATATCCATCAGTTGATTGGAAAACTAAATCCAGGATAGAGACTGGAAACAATAGGGCACAGCTCTCAAGTAACGGAATCTTCCAACCAGCACCTTTAAGTCTCTCTAATGAACTACTTTAGTTGGTTGCATTCAGGTCTGTTTCTGGGCAACCAAAGGATTCTCCTGGAAGTTACCGCCTTCCTTTGACAAATCAAAGAGGATTAACCACAATGAAAATATACAAGAAGTATCACATTAAATTAGTTGTGTAAAAATTCTTCCATGGTTTTCTTAGTTGTTACTGTTGAAATATTCCACTTCTCAAACTGTCAAAAATTGTCAGTTTGTTTTTCTTTCTTCCAAACTGATGTAATCTCGTATGCAGAGCTAGTCATTTTGAGTATGGATCTTTGTGTTTTTTCTAAAAAAAAAACCCAAAAAACAATGTTAATCAAGCTGCCTGTTTGGTCTTATATTAATTAAGACACATACATAACGATGAATAAGAGCAACATAACAAATTCATTTGCTAATGCTACATTCAATTAATTGGTGCTGCCACTTTCCACTGACAAGTGTTCATAATAACAAGAGACACAAGGTTATTATTGTTATTCCAATGCTACTGAATGCTTCTTTTGCCTTAAAGGGATTAAAACTAAGTTTGCTTTTGTGCTTGAACCAGTTTGTTGTAAATCCCATCTTTGGGAAACATCTCGCAAATGAATGCTGATCACTTACTTAATATACATTATTTTAGTCAGATACAACATGTTATACACTTGTAATTGTTATTTCTGTAACAGTCACATCTACTAGCAACAAATTTGAAGTAGAAATGCATCATTGATTGTCTTTGTGTGGTGTATATAATAAATATTCTTTTACAAATCCTATATAATCCCATATAGGATAGTTTTGCATAGAAGATGCTGTATTTGATCTTTTACGGGGTGTGTAGATGTTCTTTTAAGAGTATACTTTTATCCGAATATGCCTTTACTGAAGTTTCCTCAAGTGCTGATGTATCGACTTTTCAGCATCCCCAACAGGTCAGATCTTGAATAATTCAGGAGAGGTCCTCCGCCTGTGCAGAGTATAGATGTATTATGAATACACACAAAAGTTAAGTTTTCAAATTTCTGTATTCTTCCTCAACAAAGTGGATAACAAGTGGCCTGGAGACTATTGCATTCGGTCTGATAGAATTATCAAGTATTTCTCTCTGCTTTGAATAAAGTTAGGCAGTTCATGCAAGTTTGATAAACTTTTGCCTTTTCCAATCCCCATAGATGGGTATGATAAGTTTAAAAAAAGATGGTTTGGGAGTCTGTTTACTTTTTGTGAAATCCTTGAATATATTTGTGCTGACGGAAGACCATAAATGGACATGATATAATCTGAGAGGGAGAGGAATAATCTTTAGATGGGAACTGAAGCTACTTCTGCTCAAGATGCAATGAGATTTTAAGATGTACACTTTTTCACGGCTAGACATTTTACAATAATATCAGTTCTTACTGATGTCATTTCCATCTCAGTAAATTTGTAGATTGTCAATGTGCCTGAATACAGCAGTGAACTGGAAACAAAGGCAGTCACATATTACTCCTTGAATATAAAAGCTAAGATATTGAATTCCCCATCTTTATGATGCCTGTGTCATTCCAGCATCCCTTAGGTAGATGCTCATTATGCCAAGTATGGTTTGAAATTGATTTGTTTTGTATAACCTGCTGTTGCTGATGGGACCCTGGGTTTAAAGTCTATCAAAACTCCCAGAGATTTGATTTTGACAAAGACTTCCAGGCTGCCTCCTAATTTGATTGCTTTCCACTTCAAGATGTATTCCAATTTCAGGGAGGTACGACTGACAAAGTAAGTTTCCTCTTTTCAGGTTAAGAGAGGAAGAAATTAGCGGTTAAGCAAATGTAATGTCAATTAGGTTTCCTTGTTCAGTGCACTATTTCTTGATTCAATGACAGATGCTACATTAGAGAACCAACCAGGAATTCTTGTATCCCAGGTGGAACATGGAAAGCAATGTTTGTGATTACAATTTTGTAAAAGAAATTGCTCAAATTAATAGCTGCCATATTGTTGAACAAGCATCGTTGTTTGCTGGGATTGAGTTTAGCATGATTGCATGCAAACATTGAATGAAAATGACAACAATTTTCCAAGTTTTTAGTTCAGTGTTAAAATTGAAGTTTCAATGAATCAATTAGTTGTTATATAATCCTGGGAGTCTCATGTTGAACCTGTTGAACGTATGGTTAATATTCAGAAACATCTTATTCCCATCAACTTTATTGTGTTTTCATTTTAAGGTTTCAATGAATGTTTTTAGGCATCAGATCTAATGATTGTAACATTTTAATAGACTCACAAACATTATGTGATCATACCAAAAGGTAGAACATAAGCAAAGCTCAGAGTGTCATTAGAGACATGTGATTCCCATTGCTTTGCATTTGGTTGGGTTAGGGCTTGTTTGGGAGCGAAGTGAATATGGCATTAAACAACAGCGGCTAATGTGGATACACAGACATAAGTTTTAGCAGATTATAAACTTAAAAATATTTTCCAGCAAATGTTCATATAAGATCAATATGTTTGATTCCAGGCTATTTTGCTAAGGTTGAGGTTCCAAGGCAGTGGACAGTGGTCTCCCGCTGGTTCACGATCCAGTTTTTGCAGATTCATTTATATTCTTTATCCTGGAGATAAAGAATATAGATTTACTTTTCTTGTAAATCTATATTCTTATAGATTTACAAGGAAATCTATATTCTTAGATATAGATTTATGTCTAATAATATAGATATTCTTAGATATAAGAATATAGATATACGAATATATCTATATTCTAGAATATAGAATATATATTCTATATATATATAGAATATATAGCCTATATATTCACTTTCCTTGGCACTGATTGGCAACAAGAATAAGGAATATTGTAGAAATTAGCCTCTGTTATCATGCTATTACAGTTTGCACTGTGTGAATTAAAGCTTATTACAGCACAATTTGCATTACAACTATTGAAATAGGCACTTATAAGCATATTCAGAGGAACTGTCACATTTATGTTGATTTCAGCTATGGATGTGCTGTTGTCGTCCATAACCCTCAAGAATGCTGGGGGTTCAAAGTAGAACGTAAGAGTGTGAATTTGAAGTAATGTGAAACATTTGCCATATGTTCAGTAATAATACTAAACTATTTGATAACCTGTGTGACAAAGGCAAATGCAGAAACCTGTTGGGGATGAATGTTTTCACAACACTGCATTGATTCTGGCAACTAGCACGTGCTTAGAAGGCTTTTTTTCCCCTTCAGGATCACAACACAACAATGACCACAAGCTCTTCATTTCTGTCTGGTTTCCACAGTTGCCAGTTGTCTCGTAATCCAAAGAGACACTTTTTGGCTTCAGCAATATGGGAGATTTTCATCCTGAATATACAGCTGATAGGTTTGCAGCAGTTGTGTGATACTTTCAAGTAAATATTCACCAAAATCTCCAAATAATATTGCTGTCCTCAATGAATCAGTACCATTCAGTATCAAGGCAGTCCTGCAGAAAAAAGCAGGACTTACCTTGTACGAGCTAGTTGTACCTAAAAAAGTGGCTGATGGGAGTAAAAAAGGAAGAACAGGGTTCAGTAAAATATTTATTTGACTTCAAAACTGGAGATTTTCTTTTCCAACATCTTTCTTTTTCCTTTGGAAAAAAAAATAAATAAATCAATGGAGTACATAAATGCATTATGTCACATTAACCTGATTACACTGAGCAGTCTAGCTTTTATTTATGTTTGTGCACAGGTATGCATGTTGAAGCTGAAACTCTCTGCCTCTATTCTTCTCCAGCTACACATTTAAACATGCTTGACTCATCCCCACTCCACCCTCCCTTTTCTAGACATTTACCATCCAGTGGATGAAGGGACCCTAATATCCTAAAACCAGGGATGCATTGGCCACCTCTCTCTGTAATTAAATTCAGTTGTAATGAATCATACCCCCCTCCTTATAATCCTAAAACAGACTCTATTTCCACTGGGAGGGGAAATGACCTACATGTACTAGAAAAGCTCTTAGTGAAGTCTTTCTTGCTACAGCTTTCCATCTCGGAAGTAAGACAAATGCTCACAAACCTTTTAAAGCTATGTAAAAAGTAAATGAGTGCCATACACTTATTTCCATATCAGTGTTGTTCATTATGCAGCACATAGATCACACGGGGCGTAGTTTACAAAACCTGCCTGCAGCTTTGAGCGCCTCATAACACAACGCAGTGAGTGGGTTTTTCTTAATAACATGGTCAAACATCCCTTTCTTCAGACTTTTCTCGTTCAGCTAATGTTTTGTGACTTGAATAGCAATGCAATGCGCAACGGCTCATTGCTTGGTGGAGATGAATGCGTGCGTATAACACAAGGTAATTAGGGTATTGTAAGAGCAAGTCGGCAGGCTAATGCTTTTGATTCACAATGGTGCCGCTGTACCTTTGCTCTTTGTGCTGTATTTTATCATTTGCAGACCGTGTTGGTTGCAGCCCAAGATACTGTCAGCAACTCATTGTTTAAAAAAAAATAAATAAAAAACTGCCGCTGGCAGCATGGAGAACACAAATATAATATGAACCTTGTTTTTCCTCTTTTAAACATCCTCAGATAGAGAAGGAAAAGATCAACCCAGCGTCTGTGAAAGAAAGCCCATTAATTACGATTTCTATCTGTTTTATGTTTGAATCACTGTGTTCAGTTCATTAGTCTTACTTATTTAATTGCCCCAAACCATTAATTGAATGAATAAATTCCGGCTTTTGTTCTTGCCAAATAATAATGATGCAGTATAAAACATGAAGCACTAGAAGACTATTTTAATGTTGTCAAACTGCTGTTTATTTTGGCACATATTATGCTTTCTTTTGTATGTTAGTCTTTTAAAGAGCAGAGCTGAAAGCTTCCAATGCCTCATGGTAACATATACATTATCAGAATAATAACACCTAATCCACAAACACCTGGCGGGAGTAAAGCTCATTAGCTCCTAATTCTGTTTTCATTTTGATTAGAGCTCCTGCTGGTTTAGCAGTGGTTAGCAGCATTGGCACGAGTCTCATCATTAATGTTTGGTCATTTGAGTTGAGGAAAGACTCGAAACTGCGACAATTGTCAGCACACTGACTGTGCTGGTAAAAAGTACTATCTGTTTTTGTTACTTTTCAATGTTTCAGATCATCAAGCAAAATTTAATAACCGACTAAGATGATCTCAGTTAATACAAAATGCAGTTTTTCAAATGATTATTCAAGGGAAAAAATACAAGGAAAAAAGAACTAATCAGACCAACCTAAACCAAATGAGATAAAGTAAATTTCCCCTTACTCTAGGAACTGGTTCAGCACTTGGCAGTAACAACTACCATCAAGCTTTTGAGATAACTGGCAGAGTCTTTTCAGAATTGTTGAAAATTAGTTTTATCAGTGTGATATTTTTAACATTTTAAGGTTATGCCACAATATCTCAACCAGATTTATGTTGAGACTTTGACTAAGCTACACATTTAATTATTTTTTTTCTGTTAGACTTTCAGAGTTGCTGGTATTCTTTGGGTAATCATCCTGTCACAAACCACAAGTAAACATGAGCTTAAGGTCATGAACTGATGGCTAAACATTCTCCCTCAAGTTTTTCTGATGCAAGGCAAAATCCATTTTTCCATTAACAGTGACAATTAATCTAGGTCCGGATGGAGCATAGCAGCCCACGATGATCTTAATACCACCACAATTTTGTGCGGTTAGCTAAATGGTAATTTTTTCAGAAATCTCGTGAGTTTACACCAGATCTAACAGGACACAGAACTTCCAAGAAGTTCCACTTCATCATAGATATTTGAGATGGGGCTTTGTGTCCCTTTTCATCAGTAGGTATTCACCTTTGATCTCTCCCATGGATGCAATTTTCCGCCAGTATCTTTCTTCTTATTAAATTATAAACATTGACCTTCACTGCGAGGCATTATATTACACTAACTCTTGTTCTGGATTTCTTTGTGACCTCCTGGATGAGTCGCTCATGTCCTTTTGAAGTGATTTGGGCAGGCAGTTCACTTTTGGGATGGTTCACTACTTTTCCATGATTTCTCCATTTGGGGATAATGGTTCTCACTATGGTTCAATTGACCCCCAAAACCTTAGAGATACCTCCTAACCCTTTACAAATGGAATGATATGATTGACTGTATTTTCCATCTGTTCTAAAATTTCTTCAGATTGGTGCAGAAAGTGTTCCATTTTAAGATCTGTTACCCTATTTAATGTGGTCAGATATGATCTATTGAAGTGATTTATTTATTCTACATGTCAACCAGTAATAAGGTGAGGGTGTGTCTAATAAAACCAAACCAAATATCTGAAAGTCTAACATCAAATTTATATAAGTACTCCTTGCCATTGAGAATGGATGTAAAACTACAAATCCAAATAAAGTCATTAATTGCCCTCAACCCTGTTAGCTAAATGAGGTGGCTAAACAATATTGCAATAAAACAGAACATTTACAGAAGTTGATTTAAGAAAATATTATTTTCTCTAAAGTGGAGGTGTCAATTAGTGCTGCTAAAACCAACTCTCCGTGTTTTGATTCAGGTCATGTTCAATCACAGGGATTTTTTTACTTTTAAGGCTTAGATCCCAGTTAGAAGAGAACAAACAAGTTTTCTGAACAATAATGGAATAAGAAAGCTAGGCTGTAGTTTTTTTTTCAGTTATGGAAAAATATATGAAATGTATTCTAATTTAATTTCAAACAATTTTAAGATTTTATTTATTCTATTTTGGTTTTCAAAAAATATAAGCCGTCATTTTTGTATTTATTTTTGAACATCTGATTGTTTTTTTCCGAATGAACAGTCTTGCAGGGAATTCATTGGTAGTTTGTACAAAGATACCCAAGAAATTCATAAAAACACAGTCCTGGATATATGAACACACTTTTTACAATATAAATAACTCTAAACTTTTTAGTTACACTCAGCTCTTCGGCAGAAATACATTTCCCTCCATTGGTGAGCTGCTGATGTCTTTGTCAGTCGAATGACTCACTGCTTCATTCTTTACTGAGACTGCTTCTCTTCCTATTTCTGGAAGCCACTGGCTGTTCTCCTTCAACAACTGTGTGGCTTACATGAGGTTTAGCTTAATGTGTCAACCTGTATAAACACTATTTTAGCTTGATGCTTTCAACTGTCAGACACAACAAATAAGTGTGTATTAGTACCATTCACTGTACCTCCAACAGCTAGACTTCTGTCCTCATGTCACTACTTATTTCCCCATCCACTGCTGTCCCATTTTCTCTGAGTTAATGTTTATATGGATTGACACATAGTGACATTCTGGCTAATGGTGCATTGGTCATTATTACTCACACAGATCTTCCTAATTAAAGTAACACCTCATCAACTAAGTGATCCTTTTTTTTTCTTAAACTATGTAATATTAAAGTATGCTAATGTGGTGGGATCTGGTAAATGCTGTTTTATCACCAGGGAAACAATGCAAAAAAAAGAATTAATCATAATAAATTAAAAACAAAACTTCTAATTACTAAGCTATTTTTGATGCCAAAGTACAAACTGCTTCAGAAAGGTGGAGAAGTAGCCATTTAAAAAGTCAAGGAGCTGTTACTGCAATAGCATGACAATGATTTGTTGGATCGTTCCTGAAACCTTTTTGTGTTTGTTTGTTTAAGCATAGCTTAAACGAAACAGCTGAAACAGAATTATATTTTGGTGATCTTGTTCAGTTGGAGTTTTGCATAATTTGCTTGATTTCTTTTCTTTTTTTTGAGGAGTTTTGAGTACATATGGCTACATGTCATTAGTGCTGGTAAACAATCATTGGATTAAACAGTGACTATGAGTGGAGAAGTGAGACATTCAGCTGCTGTCTTTCAGCTTTTTTTGTGTCTGTACTGCCTGACAGTCATTTTTGTGTCACATACATTTCATTTTGAAGAGGCATATCTAGAAGGGTTGCTTTTGTGTTAGGAAAATGCATTTAAAATTTATCTGCTTTGAAAAATGTGGGGTTTCTGTCTTTAACATATATTTTCCCTGTCAGATATTTCACTAAAGAGAAAAACATTATGGTATAAACATTTAGAAGATCACTCCGATTTTGATTTGTACAAAGTGTGAATAACCCTGGCCGTAATTATTCACACTAAAGAAGTTTTAGTCCTAAAGTACTAAAGGTATGCTAATGGAAATGTGTAATTAATACAAAGCCTCTGTTTAATGACCGAATGAAGGTAAATAATCCTAATTGAGGAAGTGATCTGTTCTTGTCAGCTTTGTTTGAGTCACAGGGACGACTCTTAAAACTTGTGTTTGATTTAGATCCCAGATGCATCAGTGAACCAAACTATCCCTCCTTCTTCTTCACTGACTTTATGTAATTCATTTTAGAAATGTAATACATTTAGGATCAGACTTCAGGAGTTCTTGGCTCATCAAACCATAAATACAGTTACTATATTGAAAGTGCTGGTGGCTGAATCAATCCAGTTAG
Source organism: Brachyrhaphis terrabensis (assembly GCA_903067065.1). Lineage (NCBI taxonomy): Eukaryota > Metazoa > Chordata > Actinopteri > Cyprinodontiformes > Poeciliidae > Brachyrhaphis > Brachyrhaphis terrabensis. The sequence goes on from CAEGAG010313619.1 coordinate 64,998, forward strand.
ATTTTCATTTTCTTAGCCCGAAGCATTTATTCAATTTCAGGGACAGCAGAGATAAGTGGATGTTCTTCTGCGGGTAACATTCAGATAAAAAGTGCTTGTTTCTGTATTTTTCTGATGGCATAGAGAACAAGGGAAATTCCTGGTTTGTATGATTTAAGCATACTATTTGGATTTTATTTGAATGGTGAGTCTTTCTTTCTACCTATTTTCCTTTTTCTTTCATTTTATGTTATTCTTCAATTTATACAACAAAAAGTAATCCCACTTTCTGACAAGCAAGTTCTTGAAAATGGACTAGCATAGCTAAATGTGAGTTTTCTTTTATGGCTAACGGTTAATGAAGTTCAGTGAGTTGTTTTACCCATCTTGAGATAAACACATCTCAAGATAATATAATCAAACAAAAAGCTCGAATGTCATAGAAATTAGATGTAACTTCTTCCAGTCACTAATGCAGGACAATATTTGTGCTTTTTGCAGCAATAGAGAGGCCTGTTCTGTGGCTCCAGACATCCCATTTTTATTTTTAAATGTTAGTTTCTTTTCATTTTAGAGTCTTTTCATACTAAATTGTATTTAGTTTTAGAATATATTCTACCCAACAGCACCTCCTGACCCCACTAGGGACAAGAGTGTAAGAAAATGGATGGATGGATGGATGGATTTTACCCAACGATATCATTTGTACATATCCATCTGAGATTTTGTTGAATCTTCTGGTTGAACAGAAGTTTGAGGTATTTGCTGTGACGATACTCTGTTCTTGGAACCCAGCCCATTCATTTGCTATAGCGGAGATGAGTTCATATCCTGACAGTTCTAAATTATGCCGAGGGGATGAAGCCATGCATAGACTACGGGGTGATTCAGAGATGGATTGGGCTGTGATCTAAGGTTGTTATTGAATTTGGCTCCTGATATCCCTCAGAATGAAGAATGGAGTCAGGAGAGTGATTTGCTCTTTTTTTTTTTTTTTTCCTGGTGCGAGACTAAATATATTCACTACTGGAGGGATTGTGTACACATCAAAAGTCTTCCTTCCCAAAGGTTCTCTCATGTTGGGGTTTAATAAGGTATTTTATTGTTTGAAGTAGTAGTGCTTGTTTGAGTTGTTTATAGTCCCTTTGGATTGAAGCAGCAGTGCAGTCAGTTGTGCGAAAGAAATGGCATTATTCTCATGTTTTTCTTTCCTCCTCAACACTGGGCTTCAGTTACAGTTTGGGTTTTTTATTCTCTCCTTAAAGAAATAAAGAAAGGTTTGAGTCACAGAGTTCACAGTGTACTTCGATGCTAGAGGTGGGCACACTTGTTTTTTATAGAGGGAGCTGCCACACAGAGAAAGCAGGGGTGAGGGGAAAAAACTCACGTAACATGGCTTCAGACCTTGAATATTTCATTTTTTAAAAGTGTTATTACAGCACTGGGATGAGTCACTGGTCAACGGCTTTCTGCTCTGTGCCATCTACGTTATTCATGGTATTGTATGCTGAAGCAACGAAAGCGATGCGAAGGCCTAATGTAATCAATGGATTTTTATCATTCCTTTCCAACCAAAAGCGCAAATTTGGGGGCCAAAACATATTTAAAACTCAGCAAATCATAAAAGTTTCACATGTTCACAAGAATTATTATATATATTGCTATATATATATATAATAATCTTGAGTTTTTTAAAATGCAAACTTCAAAATTACTCAGCAGAGTAGGCATTGGAGATCAAAAGTTATCAAAAGCTTTTTGCTGCATCAAAGCATGTGGATGTGACCAAGCCCCAAGATCTGACTATTCACCATAAAATATCAAGATGGATTTACATCCACACACAACCTTATAGCTGTTTTTCCAAAGACAAGTTTTGTGGAAATATGCAGCACTTCATTTGAGCAAAGCGATTTGTACCTCTGAATGGCTGCTATTAGAGATTCAGGGATTTCTCAAACATTTACGAAAAAGTCACAGCTACACTTTGGGTATGTTTTTGATGAGGAAACATTATAACATGATGTATGAAGGACATGTATTACAACATGATGTTCTTTCTTTCTCCAGACTGTGAGACCTTGATTTTAAAATTAAATGCAAATTTTATTCCCTTTTGAAAATAGTAATTTTAACAGCAGTCCAGTTTTTTATCTTTTCTTTGAGTCAGGTAAGACACTTCTTATCATCCTTCTGGTTTAGCAGTGGCTTAAAAAAGTTATGCAACATTTGTAGTCTATATCATGGATCCATCTACGACTGTTGGCTTATGATGCACTGACTTGTGCTGCAGTCCTTATAAGTTATAATTACAATTTACAACTTGTATCAGCTGTAAATTGTAATCTTAAATATAAACAGAAATAAACACTTAAATAAATCATTTTATTCATTAGTCTCGCACCAGGAATAATTTTGTGTAATGTTTAATGATGTTTTAATGATATTCTAATCTATTGAGGTACACCTGTTCCCTGATTTATTACAGTGAACATAATGTCAAAGAATATTTATTCACTGATATTTTGTGTTTTATACACAGATTTAAAAAATTGGATAAAATTGAATTTTACATTTTATGTGATCAGATAGTTTAGAGTAATAGCTGCTAATAGCTAGTTAATTAGTCAGGCTGTCTACTCTGGTAGTTAGCCGGTAGTACCTTCTAAAAATCCATGTTGACTATGACTTGCTAGCTGTTTTTATAAAACACTCTAACTGCAGTAAATGGTGTGACGTGCTACTTTAGTTTCCACACTAAGGGTGTCTGTTTTATAAAGAGGAATTGTTTTTAAAAAGCCCCCAAAATTAATATAACCAAAGAAATAGTCAAACAGTATCAGCGCACAACCTGCGAGGGGAGTGGTGAAGGTAAAAAAGCCAGAGAAAGCTTTGGTTACTCTGATATGTTCTTTTGTGTCTTAGTTTAGAACTTTAAATTGGAGGAACAGAAGAGTGGAAAATTATTGCTGGCTCAAACCTTAAAAAAACCCCAAAAAAGGCTAATCTGTTACCTGAAACCAACCATGTCTATTGAGGGACAGACATCTTGTCTTTTGGAGGGCAAAAAGAGTTATATAATACAGATAAAAATGCCTTATTTTCTGTCACTGACTCTATGCACTGGGAAAATGCTCTAAAATCCAATCATGAACACAAAAGCCTTCAGCAACGAAACTAGGAGCCCTTATATTGGAAAACAAAAGTGACATTAACTATATTGACTGCTGGCTGATACACTGTAAGCTGTCTGCAACACTAAATTCTGCTCAGCTGCGAGAAACTGTGGAGAGGCTTACCTGATTTTCACAGTCCTAATGATGTTACCTGTGCAAAGAAGAAAGCTCTGCGTGAAGCAGTGCAAGAGCCAAACAGTTATTTAGGAGACAGGCTTCAATGCAAGCACTTATTATTTAGTGTCACAGTGCAGACTCTGATATTGAATTCGAGCAGCATTGTTTCATCATTGTCATTTGTAAATTGAGTTAATTGGAGTTTATTTATCTAAGATGATCAGATCTACGTTTATATTATATCCTGCCATGTAAAATCATCATTTTCATCAAGTTAAACAGCTACTCCATGTAAGTTTAGATTGGTAACAAAAATATTCTTGAATTTCATTGGCCCTACTCTTCAGATTCTTACTTAAATTTTATTAAATGTAAATTAATTTCTTTATCTTAGCAGCCCAAATTACCATGCTGGGTTAAAAGTTTGCAAATGTAATCAGAAATTGGATCAAGCTGAAAATCCATCCATATAATTACAACGGATATTAATTTTTCAGGACTTTCATGCAAATCACCACCTTCAGTGGCATATTTAATTTACAGAAAATTAAATTAAGTTACCTAAAGGCCACACAATGCAGAGGTCGGTCTCTGAACTCCTGATTACTTTCTGCAGAAGTCTGCCCAACAATTCTGAAAGTGCTGCAGGTGTGCTCTTAGTGCATTCTCAGAAATCACTGGGTAAATAAGACAAGAAGTCAGGGTCAGTTGAAATTAAGCGTTTCACTGAGAGCCCTTAGCAATAATTATGTATAAAGGAAAGAACACATCAGTAGAGATAAAAAGGACAAGAATGGGTAAACAAATCTTAGCTGAATTTACAGTATGCATGTTTAGTGTTTAGTGTGAGCAAATGTGAGCTACAAGTCTGCAGCACCTTCAGGATGATTGGAACAAGGTGAATTAGTGGTCATTTACAAATTTAACACATTAAAATCCAAACACTGTAAATACGCCCACGTGGCTTTGAATGCTTAGCAACCTTCATTTTGCTATTACCCAGTGGATTAGGTTTGACTGTCTTGTTTTAAAATGTGTTTTTGCCCAGCATGACATACATTATGGTAGTCCTGGGCATGAATACAATGCTTTAACACTCCAATAAAGGGTGTAGCAAGGTGTGAACATTTCCAGATCTAACGTAAATTAAAGATAAAATTGTGCTTATTTCAGTTTTGTTATAATCCTTGGGTGTTAGGATTTGGTTATATTCATGTCTTTAACGACTCCTTGGTATTTATTACATATGATTAGGTCTTGCCATATTCCATTTAGTTCCCGTATGTATTATTGCTAGAAAGGTCTTGCTATATAGGTTCCTTTATATGTGTTCAGTTTCTGTATTCTCCCTTTCTGTTCTTTATGTTTCTTGGATTTTGTTTTATTTTCTCTGCATTGTTTTTTTCTCTTATTTTGTTGTGTCAGGAGCTCGGTTTACACCCTAGAGTTAATTATTCAGCTTCCCTCAGTCTACCTGTTGCCTTCCCTCCCAGCTGCACCCTGTTACTAATCAACTGCCTGCCTCTTGTCTACAATCACACTCTACGTAGATTTAAGCTAACTGGTTTTCATTATCCTTTGCTGGGTTCTCCTGTTAAGTCCCCGACACTCCATATCTCTGCGTACAGCATGCTCTGTCGTAAGTTTGCCTTTTTTGATAAATATCTCCATTTTACATCTGTCCATCTCTGCAATTGAGTCATTTCTATAATCTACAGAACAAATTTGATTTTCATAATGTTTGTCAATCCTGAAGTTGTGTTTTTATTTTTTTTCTTGGTAGCAAACACATAAAAAACCCAGTATTTCTTGTCTAATTGAAACCTGTGTCTCGCAACATTGACTATTTGCTCCAAGTATGTGAAGTACAAGATTTCTATGTAATTTCAAAGTCAAAATGTTATATTTTACAAAGGTCAAATTTCCATAGTCAACAGTCTTCTCTAGCTTTATTTCAAATACACATATACATTGGTTGGGTTTTATTAAGAAACCTACAAACGGTTAAAAAAAAATGTGAAGATAAAAACAATGAGAGAGTGGAAGGAGAGAATGGGAGATAATCATAAAGATGGAGCAAAAGTAAAAAAAAAACTAGATGGATGGATAATGGATTGATAAGTTGTCTGACGTATGATTGGATGAATTGATAGAAAAATGGATATTGTTTATGTGGATGAATGGATCAATAGTAAGTTGGATGGATAGTTGGATTGATGAATGGACAGTCGTATAATGGGCAAATGGATGAGAAATAGGAAGATGAATAAATGTATGGTCATAATAATGGACAATTTAATGGATGGAGAGATGCATATATGGATGGACAGATGGATGTACAGATGGTTGGATAATGGTGAAAAGATGAATGGATAGTTAAATAGAAAGGCAGACAGAAGAATGGAGGGATTGTTTTGATTTATAGTTGGCAAGATGGGTGGAAGGAGAGCTATTGGGCAAATAGAAGAAAGGCTGGATGGACAGATGATAGCTGGAAAGGTGAACAAAGAGGCAGATGAACAATTAGACGACTTGGATACAACTTTTAGAGGATGGGATAGGTATCTGACAAAACAAATATTTTTCCAAACTATTTTTTTTCATATGTATCCAGACTTTTCAAGATTAGAAATACTGGAAATTAGTGCTAACTATTGTTATTATCATCTGGACATAAAGGTGTGTACTTTAGGACAGATGGCCTGTATTACCGTTCCTGACATTTCCTTAAATACATTTATAGGATATATAAATAGTTTTAAGGCTCACATTAAACCAAATTGTTCAATCTCTCACTCTGAGTTAAAAGAATAGTAAATACTCACAGTTCAGATGACATGTGTTATCTTGATGTGACTTTCTACCTGTATGTTGCTGACAAATCACTTAATTTTAGCTTTGTTAATTTTCTGAATGGCTTACTGATCACGCTTATTAAAATAACAATGGTTGACTGAAGACAAAGCAATAATAACTGACAATCAGCTAAAAGGTCTTAAAATTCTGCAGTAATATAAAATATTTTTTAGTACTGGTTTCTTATTTAAAAATCTGTCTTTATAATTAAACTAGGGGTGCAGTGATTTCCTTAATTTTGGTAATTGGTTGACATGTAAAGCTAATGTTACCCACCTAAGCTATAAGAGTCAACCACTGTCCTCTTCCGCTCTCCTGTGAGAGAAGCTTGACTGACTGACTGGCCCGTCAGGTCATGTCTGCATGTTTGCTGTTAACAATAGTCATCCCCTGTTACAACCTCAGCATCTTTTGTATTTAGCGATATTTCAGACAAATAAAAATGGTATCAGCCAAAATCAGGATTGGAAGGTCAAGCTTTTTAAAGATTGGTAGATGGTGATCTTAAATATTTTTTAAAAAAAACTTAACGTAACCATTTTATCAGAACTTTTAGGCAAAGAAATGAGTTGAAAAAATTGAAAATGTCACAATTTCATGTAGTTCTTGTTTGATAAAGCATTCCAGACCACGAGGAGGTCTGACTTCCATGCTTTTCTCAAACTTCTGCTGACTCTTCATGTGTTGGCCTCGGGGTCCTTTCAGCAGATGGTGGCTCATGCAGTAGAGATGTCACACTCACTTTTGTACTGTCTGGGGCACTTAAGGCAACAGCATGTAGCAGCAGAGGCACACTGGCTTTCCACAAGTGGCAGATGGAATCAAAGCTTACTTGTTCTTGACAGTAGAGTTTCCAAGTGTCATGTGCACAGTAGATGGAACTCTGTTTTCCATAATATCACATTTAGGCAAACTAGAAGACATTTTTTCTTCATGGATGCAGCAAAGCAACATCTCAACAGGAAACATTTTGCCTTTCGTTATTTTGAAACATGTCAACTTTAAAATTTCTCATACTACAATTTTTGATCTTAACTTTTAAAATATAGCAGTGTAATCTATAAAAAGTCATCACTGAGCTGTAGAACATTTTACACATCAGAAATTGTCTCATTTTAGTAGAAAATTGTCAGGGCAATTCAGGGCAACATCTGAAACAATTGCACTCTTTCACTGACAAAAGTATAACATTGAACAGATACAATAAACTTGCTGTTCAGAAGTATGGAAACAATTTTCAAGTTAGTTGCCAGGGCAAGAAGTTTCTTTTTGAGTCATATGTACCTGGAGCTGGGTTTTGGGCATATTGTATCGAATCCCACAAAAAATCTTTGAAAGACTTCAAAGATTTTCATAAGTTTGGAGGCACAGTGGAGATTCATGGCATATGTCAGACAAAGGAGCAGCAACAAATGCATCTTTGGTGAAACCGCCAAGATTAGTGAGCGCCAACACTCCCTCGATAATTATGCTCAGTGCATCTGGATGGCGAATGCAGATAATCATGAAGCAGTTTTAGGTGCCTCATCCACTCTGGTCTCTGTGCTTCCCTTAATGACATACAAACACAAATGGACAAAAACATTTCAATGCAAAATAACATAAGTACAAACAAACTGCACAGATGTTATGCTACTTTGTCCAAATGACATCTGTTAATGTAAGTTTTAAAAACATTTCATTTATAAGCATTGCACTCCATTAACTCCAACATGGTAGTGCTACAGTAGAGCCCTGTATAATTACCAGTAAATTTTGGACAGCTTTTCTGATAAAAAAAAAAAAAAGAAAATTACTGATGTCAATTTTTTTTTTTTATGCATTGGACAACATTAACGGTTAAAACTATTTTAGCAGCATTTTTGCTTATTTGCCTCTCTTTGTAAATGTGCACACAAGCACTTGGAGGCTGCGTCCTCAGAGGCTGCCTGTGTCTCGCCTGATGCGACTGATACATCTTACTGACTCAGACGAAGCAGAAACTTCACAGGCTCATCTGAAAACCTCTTCACGGTCCCGCTATGACTTTTACTAAAGGCCATTTTCAATAAATGTCAGGCTCCAAATATTGGTAAACAGTTTTAGCTCTGATCAAATTCCAGAGGGGAGTTATACACCATGAGGTTACCATGTCTGTAGGATTACAGGGGTTCCACTTCCAAAATGGCACATTAAACAAATGGAGCATTTCCCTGTGGTGATGGCAGTATTTATTCCCACCACTGTGGAGGACTGCCCTTTCACTTCATGTCCCTGCTTTTCCAAATGTTAAAGCCCTCCCTTGCCTAGCCTGCTACTTATGAAAGGTTGTTTCACCACACTAGAAAGAGCACTTCTGGAAGACAAGCTGGTGAAATTATTTTATTTAGTTGTATAGATCAACTTTTTATGGCACATTATATATCCTCAGTTTACTCATTGCTCTTACAGGCAAAATTCTCCTAAGCACTCTTTAATGTATAAGTTTGCATCGTGCAAATTCTTGCCTTCTTTGATATGTACCTGTAGTTGCATTGATGTTTTTTTTTTTTTTTGTTTTTTTTTCCTATATTGACTCAGAATCTATAGAGAAAAATGCAGTTTTTTACAAAAATACAAGTCAACGGTTCCTGAAATTGTGTGATTTATGGTGAATGAAGTAGGTGGTTATCTGTGTCCTGATGCAGATCTGTACTATTTGGATTGTTCATTGTCCTTGTCGGTCATCTTCCCCCAAGGATCAGGAACGACTGGCCGCTGAGGACGGATTATTGATGTTATTGTCATCAGCGGTCACCTCAGAGTGCTGGGAGTCATCAGTGCTCTTTACGGGTTCACTGGTTTTTAATCAAATTCATATGTACCAAAAGAACTGTAAAAGTTTCAGTGGACAGTGTTGAGCTTTAAGACATATATCTTTTGTACTTAGTAAGGGCGGGCTATGGCAATGAATGGAGAAAGGAATATAACTGATATTGTTAAGCCTTACAGCTCCGATTATTTCTACTGAAGCATCGGATATATCTGTAGGATCGTTTCCAACTTATTAGAATAACCCTACCTATAGAATTAAAAACAGAGTAGAGCTGGGTGATAAAATGATAGCAATATATAATGAAATAACTGGTCCACGATAGATGCGTGAGAGTAGGTTGGTAGATCTTTGATGTACAGAAAAGTTGAATAGGTCCGTGTTGGACCAATCATGTGGCTAAAATAGAGCCTTGCCAATTTAAGTTGATGCAGACAACACATTAGGGGCCACAACGTGCTAACAGCTAATGCCTGACGTACTTAGCTATTTAAAGTTGGACAAAAAAACAAAGCAGTGTCCAAATTGAGCTCATGTTCCAACAAAGTCAGAGAATGCCACCAACGTGCTGTACCGCGTGAACCAGTGGCACCGCTGGAGCATGGACAACATAAAACTTAACAATCCACTTCAGGGAGGCAAGTGCTTGGCCTCCCTGAAAACTGAGACTGTACGACATAATTTCTGACCCAGCACAGCACATATTCACATCACTGAGACAGTACTCCATGGGCAGGTTTACTTTTTTTATCAGAATAGACAATCTGCTTTATTCATTAAATTTTTGTCTTTCGATGTTGTTGAAGTTTGCACTGTGGACAAATAATTTATTTATTTTTTTTTTTCATTCCAAGACAATGGTTATAGAGTATTTTTTACTTGAAAGCTGCTTAAATCTGCACTGAGAATGTAAACAATTGTTTTTATTTATTAATTTATTTTTGACTGCTTATTCTGTAAAAAAAACAAATAAACAAAAACTAATTTAAAGTGGGCTATACAAGAGAGATTCTGAGAATTTATATTTCAATTACTTATTTATTTGACGTCAACCGCAGACATTTTAAACATATTTTCACCCCAGACATAAGTTTGATAGCAGATGTTCAAGTAGTTTTGCATTGGAACATGAAAAATGAAACTTCACTATAAAATGGGTTATTTCTTATGTAAAGGGGTGAATTTATTATTTTTGTATTGCATCGAGGGATTACTATCCTTAAAAAACTAAATGTACAGCTCTGATGTAGAGTGAAATTTTTAGGACACTAATCCATACCTGGAGGGGGAGCATAACTATAAATCATTTTTGATGCTACCACATGTAATCAGTTTAAAGCCAGGTTTTGTATTTTTTTTTTTTCCTCCACTTCTGAATACACTTTTCCTGACATTTCACTTACAGACAGGTTATTTGTTCAGGCATGCGAACACACATTTTTAGTTCTTTCACAGCTATTTATGTAAAACCTACTGGATTTGCTTTGAATCTGTTCCATTAAATATGCACATACAGCAGATACCGAGAAGAAAAGCACCCAGATGGAAGGCTTTGGAGAGAAGAAATGTAATAACTACCCCAGCACAGTCAGTCTGACTTCATTATATGGAAGTGGGACACATACATGTTGAGTAAATGTAAGAAAAATTAATAAGTAGGAAAATTGCTGTTTGAGACCTTTAGTATCTGATAATATACAGTAAGGCCCTGTTGTGATGCTGTCCTGCTGTGCTGCAAACTGCTGTTTATGCTTTTATCACGCTGAAGGTACAACCGTCTCTCATCACAATGTGATTTAGTCATGAAAAGAAGAACTTTGTGTGTACTGATAGGCAGGAATTGTGATTTTTCAAAACATCGTGGTAAATAAAACATTTGAGTCTTGTTTGCCTTATACTTTTTGTATGAAGTAACAAAGAACAAAATAAAGCATCAGGTTAGAAGTTTTAAGCTGAAAAATTCCCGGTTCTACACATAGTGTTTTTCTTTATACAGATATGAAAAATGTAATTGAATGAAAGTGCATCTTGCTACAGTGAAACACTGATTCTTGTGAAAGTGAAGTCGGTTTAGAAAAGCTTAATCTTTTTGCTGTCAGCATCTGACTTTTCTGAAGTCGTAAAGGAAGCAGCTGAGTTGTTGCCGAGTTGTATTGTAGCAGCAAATGAATAAAAACTTCAGTTGATCATAAAAACCTAAAAACTAAACAGTGTTTTTTAATACACAGTTTGAGATTTTGAAACATGAAAATTGCTTACTGTATAAAATGTCTTGAACATTTACTTGTACAATAATAAAAATATGATTCTGAGCTTTTCCAAAAGCATTGTGCATCATCTTGTCTTGTGAGCTGGGTGTACCAGGCCATCTCTTGTAACTACTGTAGGAGCTCTCACAAACACTACAATAAATGAGTCTTATAGTGTCAGAGAATCTGTTTGCAAGTATACTGAGATGAATCTAGTTTATTTCACTAACCTGGATACTGGCACATTGTTTACAAAGAAATCAACTGAGAACTGATCAACAATTGACTGTAGAATACATTTTTAATGTATTGAAGTGGTTCAGCGCTGGCTGTGGAAAACCAAAACATCTTCTTGATCAAACCAGAAAACAGCTGCCTCTGGATGTAGCCCTGTTTAAGCACTGCAACCAGTTTCATAATAAAAAAAACATAAAATGTAATTATTGTATATATAACATAAGGCAGGGTGTGAATGTAAAATGCAAACTGTGCAATTTGAATAACAGTAAATGAAAAATAAAGGATATTAAGATAATTCTTCAAACCAATCATAATTTTGATACCGTTTGTCCAACCATACGGACCTAGAATGTGTTTGTATTTGGACTTCGAGCATGTTACTATTCAAATGATACACCTGCAAGCAGTCCAGTTAAAACAAACAAAAAAAAGCCTCATCTTTTTCCATGAGCACAAATGTCTTCCTGCTTTGCATTCTCAGGAAAATTACATATTAATACGACATTAGCTACTCCTTCTAAAAGGGTGACATTTGCACAATACCCAGTTTGACTCACTTGGGTATTCATTTTTGCATATGATGTTTATAAAATTGTGGGTCACAAGCCATATGTACGACCACTTTTTCATGGTGTCTCATTCTGCCCTAATTATACTTGTATAGGACAAATTTAGTCAAACTTGACGGGGTATGGAATTAGAAAAAATATTTCTAAAGAAAATGAGGTGGTCATCAGTCTAATAAAAGCTGTATCATATTTGAAAAGGTATTGGATGGTAAAATAATGACTGCACTGAAGAAAGCCAAAGGAGTAAATATCCTTTCCCAGCCGGTCAGCACTTCATAGTTTAATTAACAAAGAGTCTGATGACTCTCCTGAGTGTCGTGTGACCTCACGAGTGATCCTAGCTACCCCAAAACACCTATAATGGATTTTATTGCTGTTAAGGTGCCGACCATTAGAAACCACAAGGCCTCTTCCCGCCAGCAGCCATGATATGCATCCACAGAAAGCAGGTCTTTTAAATACAGTTCTTTTTTTCCAAGCTTTTTAGTCCTTTTGAGTTGAAAGAAATGCATGTCAGATGGAAATAGTCCACCTAAATATTATCTTTGTTGGTAGAGTTGAGAAGTTGAAGACCATTCCATCTGTTTAAAACAAACTTTATAAAGCAGAATTGTTTATTTTCTCCCCATCCTAAATGGAAGTCATGACCACACATGCTGGATACTTTCACCTTAGCTGACTGACATTCTGCTGAATGGTAGAGCTGCATAGAAATCATTTTGTTGTTGTTTGCAGAAACTTTGACACGAACATTTGATAAAACATTTGTGTGTGTAAAAGTCTACAGTGCAGTGAAGTTTACACAAGTTCCTGACATGAGAAAACTTGTACAAAACTATTGGTATTGATTCTTTTTAACTTGGAGGGATACAGGTTTATTCAAACTTGTTCACGCAAAAGTAAATATTGTTTTTTTTTTCTTTTTTGTTGTTTTTTTTTTTAATCATATGCTTACAGAAAAAAAAAAAGATTTGTTAGCAGGGATGTCTTAAGTGTGACCCTGTGGCCATTTGTGGCCCTCTGAATCCTCTAGATTTTCATTCCTACATTATATTCCCACAACTTTTCCTTCTCCTGTGCCAGAATTGAGCTATAATAGTTAATATTTCTGCACTGTCACATTAAAGTTTTTGTGGTTGAAAGGAAATACCAAAATCCTAATGTGATTGCACATTGATTACATCTTAAGCACTTCAAGTGTTATATTAAAATAGGCAAACTCTCTACTTGTTGTTAAATGTAGCAACTAAAACATGCATGGCATAATCTACAGGCAGAGTTTCTTTTTTTTTTTTTATTAGAACATGTCAGTGAAGAGGATGAGCAGCTCTAGAGTCTGAAAGCTGGGGGAGGTTGAGAACAGCAGGCCAGACTATATTTATAGCCCACTTTAACCTCCGCTACTGTACTGTATATCCTGCAGATGACCTTACCTGTAGAATTTAGGTCTTTATGCCTTGATATATGTGGTTCTGTCATTGTTTAACTTAGATGCCTGTAGCAATATTACCTAAACTAATTTGTCTGAATTTTACTGGGATTTAATTACGGATTGTGTACATGTCCCATCAGTCGGTTCAGATAAAATTCCTTTTAAATTAACAGATTGGATGAGATGCTGTATTTGGCAGCTTACTAGGACCATAAAATTCACAGTGTTAGTTTTTAGATTTTTTTCAATTGTGTAAAATTGTATAATTTGATCATGTGATTTTAGATAAATATAATCCTCAGTACCATGAAAACGGATGTTGATCTCGGGAAAATTTGATTATACGATGACTGAAGATTCAGCATGTCTCAGTACCACAACATACTGGCCCAACAGCACAAGCTTCGACCTCGTCTGTATTGTCTCTTTGTCATTTAGACACAGGAGTTTTTTTTTTTGTTTGTTTGTTTTTTTTTAGCCTTTATGGTTTTTTGAATAATTTATTTTTCTTATTTGTGGAAAAGTCTGGTCATCTCTCTCTGTCCACCATGTATTAACGGTTTCCTTCTTTCCGTTACCACCTTATATGGAAATTAAATTCCTTTTGATTGTCAGATGTGGCTTTTCTTCACTTGCATACAAAAACAAGACGATAACATCCAATGATGTTTTTTTCTCTTTAACGCTTTAAAAAGAATGCCTATTCTTGTCAACCATTTTTTTCCCATCATTTTGATTAAAAGAGGTTAAAGCAGACAATGAGAAAAATACTCAAAGAAAAAAGAAACCATAAAGTGGCAGTAATATCTATTTTCAAGGCAAATAGTGGCATTTTACTTTTACCTTCAGTTGTTATAAAAATGTTGTATATATGAAACATTAAAGAAGTTTGACTTGGCCCCTGCTCTTTCAGGTACGCTTACTGTAAAGGTTGTTTCACTTTAATAATTATCCACAAGCAAATAATGACAGAAATTTTGGTTTGATCAAGAGTTTTATTGACCCACTGTCAACTTCTGACTAAACCAACAGGCTGTAGGAGTGAGGTAGGTTATTGGTGGTGTAAGTAAAAACGTTGTTTTATACACAAAAACATTACATTTGTGATTATTTATTAGTTGTAGCAATGCGTCACGGCAATAAATCTTATGTACCTTGGAAGGCCTGTTTATTCCCCTTTAAATCTTTCCACATTTATAAGAAAAATGCATCTGTAGGTTCAGCAGCAGAGTTAAGTGTGTCGGTGACGGCCAAGAAAAGTCTGGTGCTGCTTAAAAGATCTACCAGAAACTGAATTAGCTTTGCAGGGTCTTGGTGANACTAATGGGATGTGTTAGGGCACAGTAGTATCCCCAATTCTGCTTCATCCAGATTTAGTCTCCCAAACTATTTCGGTATGCTCTAAACTGTGAGGTTGTGGTGATAGCTTATTTGGGTCATTTGTGGAACATGAGGAGTGGTGTTATGATCTGGTCAGAGGGAATTTTAAACACAGCAGGACTTGTGGACGGATCATTATGGGAAGGTGCTGCTGACCAATAGAGGCTGAAGGAAAAGCACAGGGACAAGGTTGATAAGAAAAGCATCTGATTTTGGTCACCAAATGTTTTATCGCTGAATCTTTTAAAGAAACAAAAAGATTTGCTGCACAAGTTAAAGCTAAAAATGATTTTCCAGAAATGACTACAAGGTAAGAAAAAAGATTTGCACAAATCCTGGGTTGACACTGACATAAGAAACTGCATAATGAAGAGACACTTAATGAAAAATGTAGAAAAGCATGGACTTAACCATGAATTAAATTTGAGTTGATAATATATTAAATTTAAGAATCTTATCAAAACTACTCCTTTAAAGCACTTCATGTGTGCAAACAATTCGTTCATTTTGAAAAAGTCTTTCTACTAGTCAGCTACTCATTTTGCATTGTTGTAAAACTTCCTTCCCGAACAGTAAGGCAATGCAAATTAATTTGTATTTCACATTTTATGTACAAGACAATTGAACAAGATAAAACAAATGAAATACAAATAAAAAATCCTTGATCCTGATGTTCCATCATCCTCCAGTGCATGGCAAATTGGCACATTGTTGGTTTAATGGTTTGAATCTTTGGTTATGTGACTTCAGCATCATTTTTAAAATGTATCTGTTCAGCCTTTTCCTTCTACAATATATCTCAGTTTGTGGTGCACAGATATATTTTATGATCTTTCAGGAATGAGCTTTCAGACAACAAATATTTGCTGGATTTTTCAGTGTTAATCTTTTAGTTTTGCAGCACTCTAGCCATTAAACTAATTGTGCTTTTCTTATTTTTGCACGTAGATGCAATCAGCTGCAGCCAGTTGCAACTACTAAGAAAATCATCAACTTGAAAATTATTTCAGAACTTAGTTCATAATTAATTGAATTATTTATCAAAGAAGATGTGTAGAGCCAGTGTGTGTAATTTCAAGCTGAAATTGATTTCACACTCAAGATATATTAAACTTGTGCAACAATTATATATATATTTTTTTCCTGGTAAAGTATTATCATTTGTAAATTACACATTTCATATTATGGTCAGTTAAAACAACAGGCAAAATAATAATTTGGAAGGTTTTGAACATTTCAGAGCCATGATTTCCGTTAATGCCAGTACCAACCCCATCTTTAATAAAAAGCTACTACAGAGAAACTAAATTTTCATCCGGATCCTGTTTTGATTTACATATGAACGTTTTTTTTTATTTATTATTCCTTGCAAATATTACAAAGAAAAACTTCTCATGAACTGCAGTTGGACTCTGTAAAAAAACAAGTCTAGACAGTGTTATGAAAACCTATTTAAGACTTTAACTGCTTGTTTCTTCGTCTTGAAGCAGGAGCATATTATTTCCTGCCAGATCCTGGTTGAAGGTTCTTTTGCACCAAAGATGAGGACTGTAATGTGTTTCATAAAAGTGTGGTGAACGCATAAATAAACACATTTAGCACCTACATTAGTATTTTTATTTTTTCTCATTCACACAACGAACCAAAAATGCCTCAATGAGGTATTGGATTTCCATGCGATTTTCTTCGCATGGGGGATCTTGACTCATACCTTTTAAGGTGGAAGAAAATCCCAATTCAATTTCCACATACGGCAACAGAGGCATTATGTCCCCGGTGTTATGACTCAGTCAGCAGGTGCAGATATGAGCTGTCGCTGTCTGTTGGAAACAAAACGAATGAATGGCAGTCACAATACTGAAAATCATTTTTCTCGAATTTCACCAAAAGCCGATTCTCTCGTGTGAACAGCTGCCGCCTCGAAGACGCAGCGGTCTCATCCCTGCTGAAAACGGCGCCTTCAGCATTTTCATATTTATCCTCTAAAAATAACCGTCTGCACTTTGCTTTGTGTCTGCTGTCAAGTGGTGACACATGTCTGTATCTGTTTGCACTGAAACTAGTTGTAACCCTCATCCTATTGGAGCGTTTTAATCAATAATTTGCAGCAGAAGACACAATTTCTCCTAATCGTAAAGAGTATGTAGCTCTTTTGAGGACAATATAGTGACACTTCAATTATTTTAGTTTATATTTCAACTGCTGTTTCTGCCAGAGTACAGACACATCTACTGATCTATGTCAACTGACATTTCAGGTGCATTTTTTTCCTCTTTCACATCTGGCAGAACAGCTGTCGTAATCATTAAAGAAACCTCTCAGAATTGCTTGTGGGAACTTCTTTCATGTCTTGACATGTTCAGATAGAAAACAAAGCAAATATTTGCTCTTCTTTGCGAAGCTTCCTTAAAGATCTTATCAAATCAACAATTGACAGCTCTTATTTTGCACATTTGGAAAGGAACTAGAATTACTGTCCCTTACAAAAGTATAGATCTACATTAAAACTTCACATTTTCCTTGAAAAAAAAAAACAATCTTAAGCATATTTTTTTTGTCCTATTCTGATCTGTGTTTGGGTTGCTTTCTTTCAGCAGGGACAGGAAAGTTGAAAAGAGTTGTTCGGAAGATGGGTGATGCACAAAAAGACATAAAAAAGGCCCCGGAGAAGCTGCAGAGATTAACAGCTCTATTAATGGAATAGCTATTAGCATGTCTCAGCAATCTACAAATCGGGGTTTGATGTTAGACTAGCAAGAAGAAAGCAACTGATGAAGTCAGACTGAGGAAAAAAAGACAGAAAATGATGAAAGATGGTTTAAAGAAATCAAAAGCAACCGTCAGGTGAGTTCAGGTATTCAGCAGTCTTCTGTATTCTTCAGAACAATCCTGTGAGATGCTGCTAAAATAAAAGATTCGCCCCGCGTTTCCGAAAGTGTTAAAACTAGCCAATGGCAGCGTCATGATTAGGGACTGCTTTTCATTGGCAAGAATCAAGGTTTTTTTATTTTTCATACTGATTTTGAAAAATTTTTTACATCTTTGGATGTCTGAAAAATAATAAAAAATAGAGCTTTTATCTTTTTGAATTGCAGTGATACTGAACATCCATCCAAATTAACAATACAATAACCTCTCTAGAAGAAAGCTACAGGTTTGGAATGATCGACGCAAAGTCCAGAAACAGGATTTTACAGCTTATCTGCAGGATTAGTTAACCATCTTACAGATTTGGTAAATTTGTGCGACGTATGTTGGAAAAATTTTGTCGAATTGTTGGGTACTTAAAAATGAATGCGGTTAATCAGCCAAAAGGGCCTTGACTTACACTGCTAAAGGTTGTGAAACCCTATGTAGGTAGGTCATTACATCTTTTTCAGAACAGCATCTTCACTAGAGTGATTGTCATCTCCTTTAAAAGAATATGAATTGTAGGAAGGGAGTAATGCAAAAAATAAGAAACAAATATTTATATTTGAGTTAAACTCTGATTCACAAGAACAGCATATCTCATTTAGAATATCTTCAATACTGCTAAAACAAACAAATGCACAAGCTCATTCATTCAGATCACAAAGAGTAATTACAGAGAGCTAAGCCCAAATTTAAAACATTTCAACTTCACCTGTGTGGCAGCAGTCGACCTTGCATGGGATTCATCTCGCTGCATTGCAGAGCTATTTTACCTCTGCACAGCACAGACATAAATGGGTTTGGAAGCAGAGTACAGTGCTCCAGTCATCTTATTTGAAAAAAGCTGAACACCTTCAGTCTTTCTGCTTTTCCCCAAATGTTTCCTGACCTGAAGTCGGGGTGACCTCGCTGGATGTCCCTCCCTTGCAAAATTTTGATCTGTCTAAAATGTTTTTTACTTGAGAATAAACTGAATGTTGGACTACATTGTGTGGAACTCGCTCTCAAACTTATCTTAAATCTTTTGCTTGCTAATACGTGATTTTTCTGATTGTTGAATGTTGTTTTATGTTTAAATGTCCCACAACAGAAAACCAATGAAAGTTCTGCTATTACAGTATTGGTTACAGTAATATGATCAGGTGGCACTTGCAAAAGTTTCCACATTTCTTTTGTTGATTATATTTTGTCACGTTAAAACTACAGATTTCAGACCTGCTTAGGAGAGTGAGATGGCTTAGATCATAGCACATTCATGAAATGGTCCAGTCAGTTTTCATTTCCCTGATTCTAAGATCTTTAAAGGACAGAATAACTAAAATATTCCCTAAAACTGAATGTAACACACAATTTCCTTCTTCACTCCATATCCAACTTCACCTTTTACCTCCTGCACAAAAAAATACTTAGAAATTCTCTCCACAGATGCTTCAGTTGTCTCTGATAATGACAAGAGACAAACAAATAAAAGAAAGCACAATTTCTTCTGGCATACCTGTCAGGAAATTACAGCATCCACATACGTCTGCTGTCGTAAAAACTGGTGCATACACAAATGTGACTGATTCGACCTGACAGTTGAAGTATGTTTTCCTGTTTTATTGAAACTACAGGATATATAAGCTGGCAGAATCAAAAAGTGTTAAATAAAAATAAAAATCCTAAAAAAAAAGTACAAACGTAAGTAGGCAAGTGAAACACATTTATTCTTTTTAGGGGAAATATGTAACAATGTGTACAAATCCCATGCAACTGTGTTCTGCTTAGTGAAAACCCACAGTCTCCCTGTAATGATTACTAATTCCCCACCTCCCAGTTGGAAATGAAAGAGCCACTGAGCCTCGCTCTCAAAGCACAGCTCCATGGCTACTCACCAGAACATGGCCGAGTGAATAGATGAAAAACCAAGCATGTCTGGAGCCGATGTCAGTGACAGCTGCTCCTTCTGCAAATGTGGCTCTTTTTTGTGGTGGAGTGACCCTTTTATTCTGTCTAATGCTTGGTTTCATTTGATTTTTGTATACATTTTAGTTGTACTTGCTGTACAGTTGGACGCAATAACGTTAAGCACTTAAGAAGTTAAAATAAAAGGCTTTTTAACACATTATTATTTAGTCTATAATTTACACTCAGAATGATCTAACAGTAAATCTATCTTTCCTGGTATCTTTTTTAAGATTTAGCTCTCTGCATGCTTCTTCCACATTTTTTGTTTTTCAATTAGCTGTCGAAGTTGGTGCTATCTTTTATTACCATGCAAATTGTGGCATCGTCATGTAACCTAATTCTGTAACATTTGGCCTAAAACCATCTTAGTGTTGCCCTCTTTGTTGTAAAGCTGAAAAATGTTGATAGGAGTTTTTACCTTAACCCCATTTTAACTGCAATTAAATATGTCGTTATTATCATGTTTTTCTTTCTTCAATTTTAAGAGCACTGGAAATGTTTAATGTGTGTGAAAGGTCATATCTAATGTTTGTGTTCACTAAACACGGGCGCCAATTAGTGCGGAGGGCCCCTCGTTATTGCCCTACCATGTTTGTCGAATTCCTGATGCATGTTTCTATTTGAACACCTTTGTGAAAAATCTGAGAGTAGTTCTTTATGGATGGCTGTTAGGTAGTGGAGAGGAAAGCTGTTTCTCTGCTGCAGACTGAGTAATGCTTGTGTTGTTGTGTCCATTTTGAGGTGTGGAGGCTTCGCTGAGTGCAGGGCATTTTATTCTCCTAAAAAAATTTGTTCAGCAACCTTGAAACATCTGTCTTGCTTCTTGTGTATCTTTATTTATTTGAACTTCTGACAGAAGTATGTGTTATTTTTCCTTTTGGTACTTTGCACATTCACCAAGAAAGAGCCACTTTTGCACCTTCATGCATCTGTTTTCTTCATGTAGCTGATGGTGGAAATCAACAATTCAAATGTTTGATCTCATAAAGCAGAAATTTCTGTTTAAAAAGTCTGAATCATTGGGTTGTTACTGGCTCTTTCATGCTTTCTGACCTGCCTTCTCCTTTGCAGAGCGGTACACGAGCAAATTCAGAAGTTAACAGGCTGGTCCCCGGAGAACTGCCAGCACACAAAGTGATGATAAGTGTCAGGACTGATTTCAGAAGACTCTGTGTTTAGATCCCACCCCTCCTTGTAATTCCCCAGGGTGCCTTTGAGCTACACCGCCGAGCAGCGCCATGCTCCTTGCTGTGTTACGGCTCGCCCTCGGGGAAGCAAAGAGGGAAGAATCACTAAGTTACTATTTTGATTTTATTTTTTGCAAGTGAAGCAGCTTCGTGAAAGTAATAAGAATTGAGTCTCCAAATAGCACCTTAAAGTGAGGGGCTGGCATTTTGAAATAAGGCAGAGAGATAAAATCATTTATCCGGGTCTTATTCTTAATAAGAACCCCCCGCCTGTACATATTTCATGCAGCGTTTAGTAGCGACAAGATGTGGCGAGGTGAAGCCAGTAGCCTTTCTTTTTGTGAGGCTTTTACCACCAAGGGGAAACTTGGAGACACAGCAAGCCAAACAGTTCACTGAAAAGACCACATGGTGTGCTTGACCCGCTGACCTGGCCCCCTTTGTCCTTCTTGTCTGTGGCATTCACTGGAAACAAACTGCCACGGATGGCTTCCTCCAGATTAAATGTTGACTCTCTCCAAGACTGACAATTTACCTCGGCTTTGCTCCCGACAGCAGGAGATGGTGAATAAACATGGCGGGCTCCGTATAAGAGAGGCCACGTATATATGTGTACGTGCTAAAGCTTGAGGACACAGCCAATGCAATCATCGTGGCCCCTCAGTGCGGCATCTATCAGGGAGCTGATGGATTCCATTAATAAAAGACCTTTGGTGTTGTATCCTCTGTACAGCATGTAGTCTGTCAGTGCCACCAAAATAATATTGACCTAATCATTCTCCTCCCCTGAAGCACCGACTTGCAACCTGAAATAATGCTGTTATTTTTCCCATAATGAGATGTTGACATTTACAGATAAATTGAAAGAAGACTTTCACCAATATCATTGCACGAGTACATGGCAATATAAATAAAATGTTGTCCAATAGGCGTTTTCCGACGTTGCTCTACTACACAGAAAACAACAACCGAAGCAAGTGACTAATTGAAAACTGCAGCAGACATTTTGTGCATGCTATGATTCTAGAAGAGGAGTGGTATTGAACGCCTTCAATAGATTTTTAAGAACATTTTTTTGCTGAATGGAGTAAAACAATAGCTTTTTCATCCTCCTTAGCTCCAGCTCAATTACAGCGAGAAAAAGTAAGCCTTGCCAAACCACAAGGCAACTGAAGAGGAAGGCAGACAGGCTTTGTCCTGTCTTCTTTCATTAAAAGGTCCTGAAACAAAGTTAGAGATTGAAAAAGTGAAGAGTTCTTGCACTCGGATCGAACTTTGTTTAAGAGTTCGATGAGGTGGCAGGCTGACTCAGAGCCACAGCTTTCCAGTATTTATTGGAAGCTCTGGAGTCTGTGACGAAAAGGAGTATTTACTCATGATAACATAAACTGTTGGTCAATCAATCAATATGTTATGATGGTCTGTGTCAAATCTGGAGTTGACGTTTAGTCAAACCAATTCAGATCACATATTTATGCTTTGTATTTGTGATAAATTTGTTATCAGAGAGTCTTCCTCATTAACTGCATGACCTTGTTTGCTGAGGGATTTCATTTTTATAATATTGTCCACTCATTCAGCTCTGCACACTTTAGTTTAGGCTGGCAAGTCAATTATTACCTTCTTTTTTCTCTTTGTTTACTTAAGACCTATATGGCAAGAACAGAGTTTTTTTTTTTCCCCAGACCTGCTAAAAATAAAAAAGCTTAGAGGTTCCTTGTTCTTGACACATTTTTGGCAGAATGTTTTTAAATCTCCAGATGCAATGGAAACAAAAAGATAATGTAGACAGAGAATAAAAGTGACCAGAGAAAGTAGTTCTGCACGTATTGTTTCTTTACTTGGATTTATAAAGGCCAAATGGCAAAAAAAACAAAAAACAGTTTGAAATAATACAATTTGAAACAATTCAGCATAGTTCTATATTTTAATTCTATAGTTTTAATTATTTTATTTTACAACCCACCTATGCCATGGATTTTTTTTAAGCATCGCTTTTCAGTCTTTTCATAGAAATGGTACCGTCTCTTTTGTCACGCTTAGATGTTGAATTAGATAACCTTTTTCCTATATGTCTTGCTCCTTTTCGACATTTGCTCAGGGCGTCCATTTTCTTGAGATTGATCGTAAGATAAAGTTTTGTTGGATTTTAAAACTGCATGAATGTATCTGAGCCAAGGTAAGAACTTTGGATAAAATAAGGCAATTTATTTGCAAGGGCAGGGAATTATTACCTATTCTGTTCTTTTCAGTCACTAAATCTCAAGGTACAGCTGAAGAGAAGTGTTTGTGAATCTTAACAATAGAGCCTCAACAGGGACATTAATATGTTCAGTGTGGGCTGGACTGGAAATCTGCAGCTTTTGTTGCAGTCAATTTTACTTGAATGGAAAACATTATAAAAAGGAGACTTGCGAAACACTGGTCCTTTGGTAAATTTTAATTATGTTGTTATGCTCTCAATAATGACATGAATCAGGTTTTGTATACAGTGGATAGTTATTGCCCAGTTTCAGTGATATTGTTCTACATTGCCATTTACTGATTCCTGGAGACTTTTATTTGCAGCCTGGTTGTGTAGCAATTTAGCAGGAGAGCTATAGCCTTGGGACTTTGACCGACAAAATATGTTTAGGACGCCTAAGTGGAACTTTATTTGATCAAAGTTTAAAACAAAATGTCAAAAGAATCAAGAAAAACATGTCCCCGAAATATGTGCTCTGGATTGTCTGGATGGTCATTTTTCAGTTTGTGGTGATAGAAAGAGAAATAAACACTTTGCAGTGAGCTGACAGCTAAAGAGAATCTGCTTGCTCATCTTCGAACTCCAAACGCTGCCTTCACTTTATGTGTATAAAAAAAATAAAATAAAATAAAAAGGTCCATCAAGCATTCTGACTTATGATTATTCAAGGTTTGTTTGTGTCATCTTGATTTCAATTTCTTTCTCCAGAGTTTCTCAAGGATTATTTTGTCATAGTCATGATTTGAAAATGGGAGTCCATGTCAACTTTAAAGACCTGACATGCTCTAGGATTTCATCTGTCGGAAGAACAATTATTTTATTAACTTCACAGCTTTCAGAATAAACATGACGCAGCAAAATGAAAATTATTATCACAAGTAATGCTATGTATGAATTCCAATATAGTTGTTAAATTTGATACACACAGAACTGTGAAAAAATATTTCCACGTTTTCTGTTTTTGCTTTTGTCACTGTGACGGCCCCTGCTGTGTGGCAATGTGGCCGGTAAATTGTTTGTCAATTCAGGTCCTTGATTGTGGGAGGTGCCTCTCATTATGTGGCCACCTGGATTGCATTTAAGGAGCGCTGTTCCACTCATGAGAAGATCCAGACGCAGACGGCAAGACCCAGGGCCCAGTCGAGATCCAGGCCCAGTCGGATCCAGAGGCGGCGCCGGGGGGTCGCTTGACATGTTGTGGGAGTTGGGAGCAGAGACCTGTGGGGGCCAGCTGGGCCTTTGACTGGGGGAGGACTAAGCTGAGGGAGCATACGCTGGGAGCACATCTTGGGCTGCAGCTCATTATTCCCTAGACAGTAATTTTTAATAAATGCCTCTGAAAGGCTGGAAAACATATTCTGGTTGTCGTGTCCTCCCTGTTTTTTGTTGCGGCCATCTGAGCCGGGCCGTAACGTCACACTTCAAAGTCTCAAATCAACAAACTGATTTTGAGACTAGAAAAACATAGCCAGAGTAAATACAAAATGCAGACTGCAGATAAGAATTTGATTTTAAAAAAGTTAATAATGGTCCCAATTAACCTGGCCTTATATGATGCCTGGATATTGCAGAATTGCTGAATTAATGGTTGTATTAATTAAGCAACAGCCCATCAAACTGCTACTTCCATGTTTGATTGTTGGTATGGAAGTTGATGGTCTCTTTCTGACATGCTGTGGTCACTTTATGCCAAAGGTAACAGGATGCACATCTTCTAAACAAGTTGTTTTGTCTCGTCAGTTGCATAGAACATTTCCCCAAACATCTTGACTGTCCTCATTTTTTATTTTTTTTTCTCTTTGGAAAATGTGAGATAAGCCTTTATGTTCTTTTGTCAGCAGTGGTCTTTGTCTTGGGACTCTCCAGTGGATGCAATTTTTCGCCGTCTCTTTCTTATTGTAGAATCATGAACACTGACCTTACCTGAGGCAAAGTTACCTTGCATTATGGTATATTTTGATCACCTGGGCGTTAGACACCAACAAATTATTTCAATGTCATTTTTATACATATTAAACGGTTTTAATGATATGTCTTCAAATTTTAAGTGTGGTTTCTAATATAGTCTGTTTTAATACAAACTTATACATTAATAACATTTCTTATTAATGAGGTTTATTAAAAGAAAAAAAAAGGAAACACTGAATTCTTACCACCGAAGCCTAAAATTCACAGTAGTATTTATATTTAGTAGTATTTTTCTACTTTTTGGCCATTCTGTGCATAATGTAACACATCTTAGACACTGACATTAGTTGTTTAAATGGTTGGATTATTTTCTTAGGTAGCCATTATGCAACTCACTGCGGAACAGACATGATGCTTGTAGTAAAGTTTTAAAATGCTATTACTTTTGTAAGCATGATATTTTGGGCTCTTGAGGTCCTTCTCCTCTGTTTGCCATCTTTCAATGTAAGCTAGTGTATTAAAAACACATTACGTAGTTCCAGAAGTATCTAGAAGTATACAAGTCAAGAGGATTTCGTGGAAAATTGAGCTCTGACAAGTCTTTAAAGGATGTGAGTTGTTTTTTGATGAGTTCTCATTTTGAATAGCACATGTGCTTTGGGATCAAGTGTGTGTGAAGTGCAGCGTTTTGCTGTTTATTGTTTTATTCATTTAGAGTATCATTACACTGCCAGTTCTACAGATAAGGATATTTAGCTTTTGCACTTGAGACATCATTATATAGATGTTGCAATATTTTTTTTTAACAGAAAACTTGTGCCAGTCTTTTAATGGATGGTGTAACAAGGTAGTATTTCTGCACCCACATACATTGTTAGATATGTGCTTAGGCACAAGAGTTCTGATTATTTTTTTCAAGCAAGAAACAAATCTTTGTGGTGTCCATAATTTGCTTCTTGTTTGTTTCACACTTACAGCCACTCTGCTGCTGCAGCTGTAAATGAAGGACTTCAGAAAATAATGCAGATGAACCTCTTTTTCTTAGAATATAAAAAAAAATAGATTCCTAAATCAAACTTAAATTCAAACAAATCAGACCTGTGCTTATTTTCAGGGGATTATGTTTAGTGGGCAGTTGCCAGTTTTCCAGAGTGGTTGAAAAAAAAAAAAAATATTATCACAGAATAGAATACGCAAGACTGCACTGCCAAAGACCTTGAAAAGTGGTCTCTGAAAAGTTTGAAATGTTATGAAGAAGTTTCACAATCATGAAACTTTGAAAAGATTTCATAAAAGCCGTTCAAAAAGGAAGCGCGACAGAAGAAAATCCGTGAAGGTTAGTGGCGTTTCTGAGAATGTGAAGAGCTTCAGGGTGATCCAGTTCAACCTGGAGAAGCTGTCTCAGACTTTGCTGTACAACACAACCTGGAACAAGAGGATATCCAAAGGCAAGACAAAAAAATATATAAAAAATACTGAAGGAAGTAGAGAAACATCTGGACGTAACATGTCAAGCATAAAATATGTCACTTTATGGACTGTTGAAATAAACAAAATGGTAAGCCTGTATGGATATCAGGAAAGAAATCATTCATCAGGGTATAGGACATCAGAATAGCACTTTTACAGATTTTCAAAAGAAAATGTCATTTGCAACTTTCCACTTATTTTATGGAAATAAACATGATAGCTTATTAATAAAATGGTTACAAATACATGCACAAATCGTACCTTTTCCCTACGTTTATTTCCTCTAAAGTTTATATATTGATACTTTTTGTCTGTATGCTGTTAACACTTGGAAACCAAGGCTACATTCCTTGTTTGCGAATGCAATCCTGGCCAGTAAAGCTGATTCTAAATCTGATTGTTTGTGTTAATCTATCGCGTAAAATCCCGTTAAGGTACTTTGAACATGATGGTATGCAGACTTTTTCCAAAGTATGTCATGGCAAATCACTCCAAATCTCTACCTTCGTCTTAGCTTATAAGGATTTATGGAGAAACTATTGTCCAATGATGTGCTGAATGTCTATGTGGTGCACTGACACTGGGCTTCATTAACTTTAAGTTCAGGATTTCCTTAAAAAATATTAACCTTGGGCCAGGTTGCATAAACCCAAAAGACCGAGACTTTTCAGAGATTATTTATACAGATGTTTGCAGAGGAAAACTTTATCTCTATATTAACATTTGATGTCTTTTTTTAAAGTAAAAGAAAATGCAAAACAATGTGCATTACTTCTGTTTACTTAATTACAATAGGTTTTGATGTCTATCATGTGATTTTGTTTGACTTTATGAAGATTTATGTCTTTAGTAATGACCATTGAATATATTATATTATATTACATGTCAGCATTTATTTGTTGAGAACAAATGTTTTTTTAATAAAATGATTAATGCATAATTATTCTCCTGATCTGATTTTAATGTGTTCTACAAACACCAGGTATTTTGTTATCTGTACACATTTACAAATGAGCAAATTACATTGTTTGAATATTAAATACTTCATTAAGCTTGACTTCATAATGGCATTTGATACACAAATGTGCTAATGTATGAGAAAATCATAAAATGTGCTGAAACACGAAATACTTCAAACTCTAATGCAGTTAAATCAATGAACTTGGCTTGTTATCTCTGAATAGGTAATGTGAGGTATCACTCTCACTGCTGTAATCATAATTTAAACATTGCTTTAGTGAGAATCCTGTGGGACAGAAGCCCTGAAGTCATCCTTTTTTAAGCCAAGGATTTCAACTAAAATATTAAAGAAATTTTGCTCCAATAGATCATTAAGTATCTTATATGACAGTTCCTCGTTCTTATCTTTTAACAGCTGCACTCTGATGTGGATAAAGGAGACGGCAAGGTGAAGTATGTGTTGTCTGGCGAGGGGGCCACCTCTATCTTCACTATCGACGAGAACACCGGAGACATCCATGCCACAAAACGCCTCGATCGGGAGGCCCAGGCTTACTACACCCTCCAAGCTCAAGCCATTGACCGGATAACCAACTTACCTGTCGAGCCAAGGTCTGAATTTGTGGTCAAGGTGCAGGACATCAATGACAATGAACCAAAGTTCCTGGACGGGCCGTACCTCGCAGGGGTGCCAGAGATGTCACCTTTAGGTAAGCCTCCCTTTTTTTATTGTAAACATGATCGGATGAGTTTCTCTTTCAACTCTCGGATCACTTTCTCTTTGACTTGCCCTCGCTCTAACGTCTCCGTTTGATAATTTTCCACCTCGCTGAATCCGTCTTCCTAGTTCTGCCTCTAGGTCATCAGGTGGGTTGGGACGTGTCCTGTGTTAATATGAGTCCAACACTTTGCAAGGCTGAAAATTGTGCTCATCAAATTTGACTTACATGAAATGTTGCTTGTTCATGAGCTCTGCGTAAGTCAAGGTCAAGGTTAAACTTTTACTAATTTGCGCTTCTCATGGTCAGACATTATACCATCGAATATGTTAACAAATAGGAAGCGAGGCATTCTTCTTTTCAAGGTTTACTGGGATTTGATAAGAGTGAAACCTATGTGAAAAATGGTCATACGCAAGTTTCATCTGAAGTACATTAAGATAAGCACATAATGAAAAGGCCACCTAATGGACTATTGAAGGTTCATTCTTGATTTGAACTACATCTGTGAAAGGTTACAGCTGGCTCAGTTTTTAAGATAAGACAACATCATATCTTATGAAAATGGTGTCGCAATACTGCTTAAAGCAATGTAACAGCCACAGAAAATCTTCTCACTTCAACATATTAACCTACTTTATTGTGTTTTTTATTTTTTTCTCTGAAACAGCTACACTTTTTAAGCTATTAGCATGAGAAAATAATCAGATAGTTGTCAACATAAGGTATCTACAAGGGATTATTGCACATTGCCAAACATGTTTAAACATTTTTGCTCTTTTTTGTTTGACAGTTGGTGTGAACTGTGTAATTTGTCAGAGTTATGACGGGTTGTTCTGAAAGAAAATTGAATTTGGAAAACACAAGCTGTGAAAAATGTATTTTGTACAATCAAATGTAATACTGTTTTACATTTGATTTGATGTTTGATGTGTCACATAAGTTATTTTGCCATGTAGCTGAATTTATTTTGTGATAAAATCCACTGGAGAATTCTTTGAGAAACTACAGCTAAACTACAACTTAATCTTATTATGCTAGCTCGATAGACTTCTTATTATCGGGGGTTACCGTTATATTTTTCCTAAAAAGAATGGATAGCAGCCTATTTTTCCCAGTGAAAGCTTCACCCAATATTCTGTTCATTTTTTTAGGAAAGGCAGGCAAAATGCCCATGCTGGCTTGACTAGCTGTATGGTAGACAGTTGCATTATTGTACAATGAAGTGTAACAGGATGGTAACATCTTTGCAGAGTTGCACAACCCCAGACAGTATGTTATATTTAAACTTAGTGCATAAAAATGTAGGTGTTTTTGGAGATGGTTGTCCAAAACCTCCCAAATATTGACTGTCTGACTGCAAGAAATGCACACAAATGTGATCAAGGACATGTAAAGTGTTCCATTGTTGTTTTTGTTTTCTTGACAGAAGTTTGTATTTTATAATCAAAATTGCAAAGATTAAAATCTTGGAATATTAAGTGTATTTTCCTTATTTTTGTATCTCCTAATACCTTATGTTTATCACAATGCCCATTTGTATAACAAAATCTGCCTTGTGTACTTGGAGGTTTGTTAAATAGACCAGAACAAAACGTTAAAACATTATTTATACAAAGGGAAATGTCTCTTGGCATTATGTGAGTCTCCTCCAGGCGTATTGAGTTGTTTACAGATTCAGAGTGATGTACACTTTAAACAGATCACCATCTCAGGACGACATCACTAAGCATAAAAGAGCTTAAATTTACGACTGCCATCCAAGTCCTAGACTGTCCCATGACATCACACCATGCTCATTACAGCTGCATTTGGTGTTGCACTGAAACCAATCCTGAAGGAGCTCCTACCAAATTAATTCATGGTCAAAATTTCTTCTGCAGTTTTGAATTAGTCCCTACTATCTTGTTGAACTTGTGAAGACATGTAAATGAGTAACAAAGACATCCCAAGGCCTTTTAGTTGAACAGGTTGTTGAAGAACACAACATAGTCACCTTGTGTTTTCTTTTTAATCGGAACATATTGTAACTAGTTTGGCAAAGCTAATTTAAATTTTTAAGCTCATTTTTAAAGGAAGCGTGTCCCAAGGGATAGAGAATCACTTGCTAAACTGACTTTGTGTTTCATCACTTCTAACCTAAGTAGCTAACGTCAAGAATCAATGCATTAAAGAGCTATGCAAAGTAATGATTGAAATATATTTTCAAAGCTTTAAACGTTAAGACATGAAAGCAAACAAATTTTTGGTTCTTTGTGTTTTTTTTTAAGTACGAGCCAATCCACTGTATAGTGATGTGAAACCCGATGAGTAGCAATTTACATATTTATTGCTTTAAATATGCCAGCACACACCTCTGGGCTTTGAAATGTTGATGAATGACACGTGTTTGAAAACTAACTTAAGGTCTAAATCCATCCCGACACCCATGGGCATTTTTTTTCCTCCACAAATTGATGTTCATATTAGCTGAAGCTTTCGAGTACCTGCCTGCTGAAAATGTCAAATTCTAATGAACACATTTCTATCCATCCATTCACTTCCCTCTTTACCATGACAACAAGGAAGGCAAAAGCATTCCAACAACCCCAACTTCCGCCAGATTCTCCTGGGGGATTCCTGAGGTGATCTGAGGGATGCTGGGACCTGTGGTCTGATCATAAGTGAGATATAAGCAAAAATCTAGGGATTAGAGCTGTGAAAAAAAACCCTCTTTATTTGCAATTATTTATTTAAAATAAGTATTTAATTAAAATTACAAATCAGCAAACAAAGCCAGATTCCTGATACTTGTGATAGTCAAAAAAGGGAATCAGGATATTGTTTTTTTTATTTTAAGCGAACGTCTACATTAATGTAGTGTAGTTCTTAGTTGGAAAGTATAAAAGGGTATTTGAAATCTTTGTACACTAAAAATGTGAACACTATAAATTCCATTGCCTAAACTTTTCATTCAACACAAACTGAATTGATTGTAGGCAGAAAAAAATATCTTTACTATAGTAAACACTGTACGGTTATTTATTTCTCCAGCAACAGACAGCAGTGAGTGGAGCCAGTGAATTTGACACAAGGGGCACAGAGAGCTGCCAGGACCTTTTCATCTTGGATGACCCACTTTTCACACAAACCATTTGTTGACAAGATCAAGAATGTTTTTTTTTTTGTTGTTTTTTTTTTGAAGGATGAGTTTTATCATTTGTATTCTTATTGGAAGTTGGAAATCATCCAGTTTTCTCAGGAGTACGATAAACACAAAGACTTACACGTCTTAACCTTGACAGAAAGGTGGACAGTGAGAATGCTGTAAATAAAATCAACTTAACCTGCGCAAAGAGATAAAGCAGCATAGAGTGCAAACATACTTTTTTGTATTTCATTGCACTCTTTATTGTTTTTACTCCAACTTCTCTGAAACCATAGCACAGTAATTCATAGCCTACAAACTGCAAAAAAAAAAAAAAAAAGAAGTTCTTATGTTTAAGATTTTTTCCTAGAAAATAGTAAGAGGCACATTTTAGTTGGATGACATTGGTGAAACGCTATCAGAGGTGTAAGTGCTTGTGGTTACTGGGAGGAATGTGGGTGAGTGAGCTCTGCCCACTGAGCGAAGCCTTGAGAGGAAGAAATGACAGCTTGAGATTTTGGTAAAAAGTAAAAGGTGATAGGCCAACTTTTTCAGTTTGCTTACAAACTGACATCTCACTCTTTAAAAATGTTGCTCAAAAGAAGAAGAAGAAGAAGAAGAAAAAAAACATTTTTACCTGTCAAACTGTGGGTCGCATCCAGTTGGTTAGTGTAAAATTTAAGTCGAGTGTAAACAAATTCACAGATGGATGAATGTATTGATCGATCCTCTTAACATGAGCAGGAAACACTTTGGAAATTAAATGTGAAGTAATAAACTCACAATCTAAAATAGACCCAACACTTGGACAGGTATCAAATTTAACTTGGATGGAGATGGAAGATTTCAGTTTGAGTTTGTTTATTATTTGTATTTTTGAAGAATACCGCTACCACTGAAATGTTTTCACACTGTTAAATGCAGCCAGTAACTGTAAGAAGCACCGGCTTACAGTCAGTTTATGCGTTGAGAATTTCTGCTACTACAATTAATGTGTTAGTTTTTAGAAGATCTGTTTGTTTTACCTCACATCCAAAAGTAATGAGACTTGAATTTTTGCAGCACTGTTGTTGCTCATTATGGTATTTCTGTCTTTGACATGCTCATATTGGTAAATAAACTATTTACATTAAAGAATAAGAAAGAACTCACGACTTCTAATGAATTATTGATATCTTACTGCATTCTATGCTGTAGAATTAATTAGTTGATGTTAACTAACTTTTTTCCCCATTGCAATTAACAGCGCACATCATGTAGAAAATTAACAAAAACATTCTTCTTTATTAATAATGGCTAAGCTGAATGGAGTTGTGTTGATAGCTGTGACTGAACCGCTTTACCATGACCTCTTTCACGTGAAGTGCATGAACGGAGTGAAAGCCATCTTTGCCTCAGCGCCTCACACAGACAGCAGCATCCAGGTATAAGTCAGTGATAACAAAGGAGCTGAGGCATTTTTAGAACCTTCAAAGTCAAAATGAGTATTTAACCAGGCATACAGTGACACCAGGAAGCCTTCCAAAGGAAGCAGCGCTTTGCTTACAGCACAGGCGCGAAGATCTCTAAAGGATTACACAGCTGACTGTCAACGGGAGGTACAGAGCTCAGGCTTAAAGAACCAGAGGATTAGAGTACAAGGGCTCCAAGTCTCGTGTCCAACCCGAGATAAGACAGAAAGTCGGTGCGCGAACTACAGAGGAGGGCACGTTTACACCCTCGAGTGCTGAAAAACGGGGTGACCTGAGTCACTTTATTTACTCTGCCACCTCCTGTGAAAGTCTTCAGTGCAAGTTGTGCAGCCAACAGGAGAATAATGCATCACCTCTCTTTGTAAATATCTGCCCAGAGCAATCACCAATGCGATAAAGAAGAGGGAAGGGCCAAGCACCTCCTGTCCTCAATAATTCCTTTATAGATGCCTTTAAATCATTAATGGTCACAGCTTTGCCCCACTGATGAATGAGTTCAATTTAGAGAAAATCATGAATTTAATTAAAGTAATTAGAGACAGAACCCATCCAGAAACACTGAGACCTTTCGGCCCAAGGATCTCTGAAGGCTTTTGTCTTAATCACTGGAGAGGTGTCAAATAAAAGACAAGAGAGCTCGAGGACAGTTGGAGGTGTGACAGTCATGAGGCCAGGCCCTCTCCTGCTGCACCGCAAAGGGCCAAAAGAGCAGTTAGAGGGCTCATTACAAGCATGGGGAATGTAATGTCAACCCAAGGCCACAGCTCTTGAATTTACTACTCCAACTTTATCCAGCTGTCATACTTCCTGTCTAATCTATAAAAGCGCCGATGAAGGATGAAGTCTTCTTCATTATTTAAAGTTGGAATTGGAAGAGAATGTTGATTAAGATCCTTTGTTGTAAATATGCAAAGGTTTTGTCACTATTCATTATTAATGAGCATTTCAGGTGGACATTTAAGGCTTAATCCAATCGAGTGAAAGAACTCTGCAAAATTTATTTCTGCAAAAGTTTTAGTCTGCAAATCAAATTGTTCAATAAAATGTTTGGTATTAATGTACAGTTGTCATCCATGTAGTTAATAGGAAGTGTAAACTCAGAAGAGGTGGTGCCAGTGCAGGGCAGCCTTGCTCCTGTCAGACTGCCTAAGGGGAGCTGTGGCTACTATCCAGTAGCTTGCCACTATCATTGTGTGTGTGTGTGCAGGGGTGTGTGCGCGTGAATGAGTGACTTACTATAGTGTGAAGCGCTTTGTGGTTCTCTGGACTTGATAAGGTGCTACACAAGTACAAAGCCAAAGCCAGCTTAGAAATACATTGACTGTATTGAAGTGTCAAACTTGAGGCCCGTGGGCCAAATTCGGCCCGCCGTAGCTATTTATGTGACCTTCTAGACTCTTGGGGGTCACATAAATGAAAGTTTAAGATAACAGATATTATTTTTCAGTCAAATCAAACCTGTTTTCATTTGTATAGAACCAAATTACAGCAATGCAAAGAGACGTCATCAAACTTATATCTACAAAAAATTCTAAAAAATATCAAACCAACCGTATGTGAGAGAGTAATTTTCCTATCATGTAATATTCCTCTGGTGGGGTATACCGTATGTTGGGATGGTTTTGGGCCGGTGTGCCCAAAGGCCCCTGGCCCGGAGCTTTGGATGCATCGGCGGGCCTTGGGGCCTCTTAAGCTCACAGAGAGGTTTTGGAGGAATGGTGGTGTTGCTGTTTCTGTGGCATTGGCCCGAGAGAGCTGTTACTAGGTTGTCTTTGTTGCTTTGCTATATTGTGAAGAATGCAGTCTCAAACTGCAAGTGTCGTACTTTCTGTTTATCTAAGGGCCTGAAGAATTCCTGCCTCTGCTTCATGATAGGCGCGCCACATTTATTTTAGTTACTGACACATGACAGTTGTCCACCAGAGAAAAGGAAATTATTAGAAAGCGTTTTTTCTATACAACTGTGGAGAATGGATGAAAAATGTGAAGCTCTGTGCCATCACATCAATGAAGATGGACAAACATTAAAGAGGGCATTGACAGGCTGACAGCCTGGTGAAGCAGAAAGAATCAGTTCAGATATCTTGGTGCACATCTGTGATTTTTCAGTTTTTTCCTTTTCTTTTTATCCATTTTACCCTGCTGGCATCATAATATTTATTTCTGTTACAGAGGACACCAAAACAGCTAAAAACTTCCAAGTTAAAGCTGTTCTCTGTGCAGTTCTTTATGGAATTTTAATTTAAATCTCCTTACATGAAGTGATAAACCAGTAATAAAAGTTTCTGACATTCCCTTAGTTCTCTTCCATACAGTCATACAATTTGACCTTGGTGTGTTAAACTACCAGTAATATAACCTGTCAAAACTAAGAGGTGATGATATAATCTAGGTGTCCTTCCCCAGCTGGCCTGGTGATAACTTCCCCAAGGTTTTTTTTTTTTTTTTTTTTTGCCTTTATATTGTTCACATCTAGGCCCAAAGCCTGTTAATTCTGCTTTATGACCAAAATGGAGAACTCTAATTTTCAATTTTCATGATCACTTCATTCTATAAAAGCCTGTAGAAGACATCTCATGTAAGAAGTGGGACTTTTATTGGAAACTTTTCTCTTGAGTAAAAAAATAACTTGTAAAAACAACACTTTCTGTCGTATATTTCCATTGTGCCAGATGATGTGGAATATCGAACATGCCAGGCTGTTACCGTGCTCTAAATAAAGTATTTTCTACTAACAGATTTCTGCTGTTCTTGCTGTTTTGTCACACTAAAATGCTTCAATTCATTATACAGTACAACAATCATCAAATGATTTCGATTTACAAGGAAAAGAAACCAAACTATCCCCATGTGAATAAGTAACTTCCCCCAAATTTAATGAAGTGTTGT
Organism: Brachyrhaphis terrabensis; assembly: GCA_903067065.1. NCBI lineage: Eukaryota > Metazoa > Chordata > Actinopteri > Cyprinodontiformes > Poeciliidae > Brachyrhaphis > Brachyrhaphis terrabensis. The sequence goes on from CAEGAG010313619.1 coordinate 100,624, forward strand.
GACAACCCAGTTTGTTGAGTCTTTTACATCCACTGTGGAGGAATTTTGCCATTTTCTTTTGTTTCCTACTGTATTGTTTGTAAATCCTAAATCCTGTTCCAACCATCCCAAAGTATGTCAAATGAATTTCAGTTAGAACTTTGACTAGACTCCAGGGCTCGACATTTTCCTTTCTATACAGGTTCTTTTAGACCTATGATCCAAAATAAGTCAGTATTCACGATGATGTCATGATTTGATAAGGGAGTGGTAACTATCTGATATTGAAGATCTGAAACATTAAGGTGTGCTACAATCAGAATCTATGAGGGCTAATTAATTTTCCAGAGCACTGTATTCCCATGCTAGGCTGGAAAAAGCCTCGCTCTGTTAGAATGTCTGTTTTTTTTTTATTCAAGGTTATTTTAACAACGCCTGGTGTTGATGATTTCACTGCTGCCAAGTTAGAGACTGCCTGTAGGCGTCAGCTTTAGGACCCACACTGACGTCTAGTCTAACACAGCAAAAAATACCCTGAGCCATCACGGTTGTTTGTGATAATGTAAGAGTTTATTAAATAGCTTTTCCTCCACATTATCAGATGGATATCAATTCTTTGACCTAAAATTGCTTTCTTCATGCACATTAAACGAGCCCAGTTGGAACAGAAAGGCTCATTTATACCATAATGAATGTCTTACTGAAATTGAATGGCACTGATTTTTGCTGATTATGCTTTTGCCTGGAAAATGTTTCTCTGCTTCGCTTTCTGAGCCAATAGCTGTCAGTATAATTCACACGAGTCAGGTGTAACGAGGAGCAAGAAAAAAAAAGAAAAAAAAAAGGAGGGCTTATGTTCTCTATTTTGTACTAAAGCAAGTGTGGGAGAGGACAATGCTATGCTGCATGCAGACACAATTTATCAGCTGTCAGTGGGTGTGTGAACAGTTGGGTTTAAGAACAGATTTCAGTGTTGGACGCTTGGTGGAAGTTTGGAGATTTACAAGAAAAAGCAGGATACTATAACAGGACCAGGCCACGTATCTGGACTTTTATAGCAGTGCACAGTGTCAGTTTTGACCTGGAAGTAGTCATCTCAATCAACATTACTGTTACCTTTTCCAGTATTGTCTGCAGGTTATTATTCTTTCCTTTCCTCCATGTTTCTTTGCAGGACTATTGTTTGGCTTTTTTTTTTTAAAACCATTTTTTACTGTTCTGTCTTAATAAATGAAATCTGAACTTAATAATAAAAAAAGATTATGATATAATTGCTCATCAATAAGACCAATAAAAAGGATATTAATGTCAAAACTTTGTATTACGGTGAAGTTATGACCTGCACATTATTCAGAGTGATGTATCCAGGCATAATAATGGAAAGTTTGTTCGAAGGAGAATGTACTGTACAAAAAGGAGCATGAGAACCAGGAGAAAAAGCATAGTGTATGTTAAATGGTACAGTTTGATATGTCTGTGGTGTTCTAGTACCATATTCAGATTTTTGGAAGAAACTGCATTTTTTTATTAGCTGCACGTCAATCTACAAAAAACATAAAAACAAATGCTTCATATCACTTTAAGGGAAATAATCTATTTAATATTTGAGTTTCACTTGTTTAACACGATTATTGAAATAGCTTCACTTTCTGATTATATTGTAATATGGTTATACAGACTTGATAACCAGCCAATTGTCTGAATAGAAACTGTTAATAATGCATCAATATGCTAAGAATAATGAATAAATCACAATACATTAATTTCAAAGTGTGTGATTACGAAGCTGGCTAATCTTTCCAAAGTGTCAGCTTTAGGTTACTTTAATTAAAAAAATGTCCGTCTAGCACACCTGTGCTTTTGGTTGTAGTTAATATTTCTGCTGCTTGAAATAATTTGCTCCATGCATATTTAATAAACTTTTAATCTATATTTTTAATTAATTATGTAATAACTGGTAAAGTTAACTGGTCTGTGACAAGTTTGAATAGAAACATCGTCTAACCATCAGAGTATAAGGCAGCTGGATGGGTTCTCTGACTTTTCACACCAAATCTAAATAATTCCGGTTCAGAACGTGGCTATTATTTCAATTACTTACATTTCAATCCGATCATACACGTAAATTAAGTTGAAAATGGAAACTGGAAAAAACATTATCTAAGAAAGCCACGTATATTACACTGAGTTATTGACTTTGCAGCAATCTCATATTTAGCAGCAGTGGATTGGAATAACTCCTTAATATTGCAGCATTTACTGACTATACCATTTACGCTGCCTTGCCTTATTTTGTTTTTGTTTGTTATAATTTGTTTTGTCTCTTCCAGTATGTTTCATCCAGATGTCGTGAATGATGACATTTTTTCTGATCATGATCTACACTTTCAGTCCAATTCTGTGCTTTGTTTTTTAAACCACAACCAAACACAATGTTGAGTTAAATTATAGTGTTCAAAAACACATTTCCTTTTACAAACAGCAGCACGACTTATTCATTTAAATACCCAAAGCACCAAACATTTCCTTCTGTGCTCTGTAAAAATTTGAGGACATTTTGAAAGAACACCCTAAACAAGCAAAGGTAAACACCTCAGATGCTTGCACCCTCTGGCTGCAATCTTTCACTTGCTTTAAGATATAATTTGAACTTCACAGCTACACTTTTCCCTCTGCAGAACAATATACTCTCCAGGAACAATTTTTCCATCCTAACTCTGTTGGATGTGGAACTGCCTGTGCAAGTCTTGTATTAGAGTAAATACAGGTCTATTTATTTCTCATTTGTTTCTGGAATTATTAATAGATTCTTATTTAGCCAGAGAGGAATAAATAAGAATAAAAAAAAAAAAATACATCCTGCTATCATTGCCAGGGGGCATATTTGACTTTTCTGAAGCCCTGGAAAGTTGCACTTTTTTGAATTTACTTTGTTGTTGTTGACTGAGAGTTAATAAAATTACAAAAAAAGAGGACTGCTTAGTGATCTGTGCAAAGCAAATGGCTAAAAGTCTGAAGTGGACTCAAAAGGCTCTCAGTAATGGTTTAATTCGGTTTCACCGTGAATTTGTGGCAATAACAGGGTTTTATTTGTTCATTCTTGTTGGGTAAAAAATGTGTTTGAAACTCAGTCAAGCAACTTGCATGAAGCAATATACAAATTCAGAGTAATCACTAGTCTCAATGAAAGAAGACAGTGTGAAGACAATGACTAATGAGATTATTTAGTGGCTCAGAAGTTACATTTTCATCCCTCTCCTCCCTTGCTTTTCAAGTCGCATTTGTCACACACTGAGCTGATATGACTATTTCCACATTTAGCCCAGCATGACTTGGCCCTTGAATGTTGTCTTGGAAACTAATGAGTGGCCGTCTGCCCACAGGAACCATGGTGGTGCAAGTGGCAGCCACAGATGCAGATGACCCGACTTACGGGAACAGTGCCCGAGTGGTCTACAGCATCATCCACGGGCAGCCGTACTTCTCAGTGGAGCCCAAGACAGGTAGGTGTAATTTCATCCCACCCTCTTACAGTCAGCACACACAATTACTGTAAATGTCAGACGGGGTGGATATGTCTGTGTTTGGGAAGTATGCTCGGTGAAGAAAGTGCTGTATTATGTTGTGTAATAATAAAGAACACAAATCTACTGTTGGATTCCTTTACAGTCATTTATCCACTTTTCACAATCTGGTCCTTTAGTAAGGCCAAATAAAGTACATTTCAACAAATTGGAAAGTCAATAGAAAATGCTACACGTTATACTTTGTTCTGTTGTTGCCAATTTGATTGTTAGAGAAACCAACCTGTAGAGTGTTGAGCATTATTAAACATCTGGATCAGACAGCATATGGCTATTGATTTGAAACAGGTATATATACATAATATTGGATCTGTCTGTTTTAAATCTCACACTATTAAGGCAGCTGGTGTGTCACATAAGGGGCCCTTTTGTTCTACTTCAGCACCCGTCCCCCAGTATGTTTAATTACCTTTGAAGACTGTAGATATTAGCTTCTGCGTTAGTGCTAGAACAGTTTACACTGTACATATGTTTGTGAATAAAGGTTTTAGTTGCTGTTTATCTATTAAAAAACACGGTTTTAAGTGTTTTCTGAAGTGTTTTAACTATTCGTGGACAGTTGTGGTCCCTCACAACCGACTCATTTCTGATTACTGCCAGGTCTATAGAATCACATCACATCAAGTAGAACCTGTCTGAAAACACAAAATTATTAAAAGATATTTGTTTTTAGGGGCACGTTTGAAGTTATTTATATCATTTGTGTATTTAGTAAGAGGAGGGGACACACCCCTGAGGTGACCCTTTGATTGATTACTATTATTTTCCTGTATAAGCCTTTACTGCTTGTGGCCCACATGGTAAACACTTTAAAGTCCAACTTCAAAGATTTCCATTTCTGCTTCACATTCACACATGGATTAATGGACAGCTATGTGTCCACTTAATGATCTTGCCATCTTTAGTTGAATGCTGATATGTGTTATGTATCCTGGAATTGTTTTTGTGATTATTGTCTTTATCTGAAATATATTACTACCAAAACAAAAACAAAGTATGAGCATCATCAGTCAGTGTTTGCTTTCCCCCCTTTTGTTTCAATAGTTTTCATAAAAACAGTGTCCCCATAAACCGATTGCTTTTGTTTCTTAATTTATTTTCAGACATTATAATGCACTACAAATAATAATTTAAATGCCAACTGTGGAAGCGTACAGTTTACCGTGCAGTTAGAAATTGAACATCTGTAGATGTAGCCAGTTTGAATAACACATTGTCGTACTTGCGATAACAGCTGTGAGAGGGGGAAAAATTATACACTTGCACAGTTTTAAATTAGCTATTTAATGTAAAATCAGGCTTTTGTCTGATGCTGTATTTTGACTGAAAAATTAAGATGTTATTTAAATAATTTAAGTACTACACAGACCTCGAGAAACTTTTTATGCTCCCATCATTACTTATAAAAAACGCTCATTGATCTTGTTTTTCTTTTTTTTTTTTCATTGTTAGTTGAAGCAAAGTATTTCTATCAAAGCTTTCTAATCCACATATTTAAAATAAATAAATATATATATATATATATATATGTATATATATATATCTAGAAGACCTGCCATACCTTTTTACTGCAACACATATGTACCTGGAAATATTATTTATACTGGAAATGTACCTGCCACAAACCCAGTGCTTGACCATTTAGCCTTAGGGTTTGCATCCACCAAATTGATCAATATGAAATGGATACAGCTAATATGTATTGTGATAACCCAATGTTATACAAAGTCTGCTTAAATAAAATAAAGTTCAATCAGTTACTCTCAGAGGCCAAATACTTTCATTAATTGAGTCTATTTGATTGTAATTTAATCTCAGTATGAATGCAGCCTCGGATGTTAGAGAACATTAATGAACAAACAGAATCATAAAGACAAAAGAAAAGAGCAGATAGGAGAAAGTTGTAGAGAAATTTAAGGCTGGCTTTAAACCTCACACACATAAGTATGAAATTGATAATCTGAAAATTTTAAGAGCGTGTTGAAATTCCAGACCTACCAAGACCCAGGCTTCCATCCAAACTAACAGGCTAGGCAATAAAAGCATTAATCAGAGCAGCAGCCAAGAGGCCCATTTAAACTCTGGAGGACTCAGGTTTGAGGATCTATGGGCAAGAAAACCATTAGTTGTGCACTCTAAAATTCGGTCCTCTGTGGGAAAGTGGCAAGAAGAAAGCCATAGTAGAAAGGAAGGCCTAAAGAAGCGTGTTTGCAGTTTGCCACAATCCATTTAGACGAAACAGCAAACACTTGAAAGTAGATGGTCAGGACTGATGAAGCCAAAATTGAACCTGTTTTGATTAAATGCCAAACAGTAGGTGTGTTGAAGATGTATTAAAAACACAGTATAGCATAAAGGTGATGGAATCACGCATCAGAATGGCCCAATTCCGATAGTTTCATCTGAAAAAATTATGTGTATGTGGTACTAAGTTGGATATGTATCCAATAGTTTTCAAACGTCTGCAGTCTGAACTGTCGTATCTCATTTTGTCCGACTCTCACATCATTAACATGAGAGAGAAATTTAAATTCTGCACAGAAGAAGCCAGATGCATTACATTCAGATGTAAACAATGGCTGAAGCCAGCAATGCTAACACTCAGCTTTCTTCTTTCCTACTTTCCTTCATTTTCCTATGTTTTTGTGACGATACTGTCACCTCTCATTGCTCGACATCTTTATAATCAGTTCATAGACAGCTGCATCTATTATTACGTCCGTGAACAGTGCACTGCTGTGTGACGTCTATGTTCTTATTCTGTGCATGTGGGCAGTTTTGGGGTCGTAAAATGTTCACACAGAAGTCTGATTGCAGCCGCATTTAATTAGCAGTATGAAGAACCACTACACACAAACACACACACACAACAAAAACATGCACAAAAAACGGATTCAGCAAAACCTCAGAACTGAGCATCAAAACCTGCTGTGAACGCAGTCTTACCAGCTACATGATATAATGGAGATACTTAAAATTAGTTGTTTATTTGTATCTTTACGTATGTTTACTTGTTAGAATGGCTCAGTCAAAGTCTAGGCTAGTCGAAAAATTGCTGTTCATAGATGCTTGTTATTCGATCACATTGAGCTTAAGCTACTTAGGAAAGAAGAGCAGGCAAAAATGTAAGTCTCCACATGTGCAAAACTGACAAACCTCAAAAATTCCCAGCTAGCAATTTCTGCCTTCTTCACAATTATGTGTTCCTGGTCTGTTTCCCAAAATTCAAATCAAAGACATAATTTTTATTTGCAATCTAACAAAAGTTTGAGATGTGAGTGCTTATACTGTATGCAACAAGTAAAAAAAAAACGACAGTTTCACAAATATTGGTGGTGAAAATGTAATTTTAATCCATGCCTACTTTATTCAATTTAAGATGATACATTAAATTCTAAAGCCTAAATAAATGGGCTCAAAACATAACTCTAGCAAGTAATGTAAAATGGGATAGAAAATATATCTGTTTCAAAACACGAAAAGTCTGTAAAATGGGTTTTGAAAAGCGTGCAACATAATTTGTGAGGTGGTTTGTTGACTTGTAGGGCGTATTACTCTGAGAAAGTGCAGCTGCAGTCCTTGCTGCATCTTCATATTCGGCTCATTAGCCACTGCCCTGCCGAGGCTTTGCAAAACTCATGCAAAGCAGTCTTGCAAGGAAACAGAAAAATAGAGGCCATTCCATAATATTAGGCTTCATCCTCTGCCTAGAAGCAACACGTCCACACATGCTTTTGCATCTTTATAAATGTAGTTCCAAATAATGGACTTGAAAAAAGCACTGCAATGCAGGGACACTTTTATCTCTCAGACACAGAAATCAGAGGGATGCTTCACAAAACGAACTCTTCCATAACCAATCATTTTCACCGTAAACATTCATTAAGCCATAACACTGGAAAGAAATGGAGCAATTCTGAAATAAAAATAATGTGCATCACAATAAAGAAAATAGCTTTGTGGCATAACGACTTTTGGAGCCAGAGAAGGAAAAGATGGGACAAACATCAAAGTTTAACATGAGCTGTAAAAAGCCTGCATACAATCACAGGGAATGTTGTTTTTTTTCCCTCTTTCAAGAGAACTTCATCTAATGAAGCTTCTTGCTGAACCTTCATTTGCCAAGATATCCATATTAACATATTTTGGTTTGAACAATCAGTTTGATACCCTAAATAAATATTGCTTTTGTTGGTAGTCTTTACGTCTCTACAGTTCCTCTGAAAACTTTCCATAAATCTCACAATATAAGTCAACACCCAAGAAGCTGAGAAGTTCATACCTCTGTGGGCTAATTAAAGAGTTAATATGCGGTGATGTCTTTCTCTTCAGGGAAGAGGGCTTAACTCTTTCTTTTTACTGGAGAACAATTATCATCCTTCCACAAATGACTACCAGCTAAGATGACTACCAGGTAAATAGGTTCTTGTTGAAGATTTGCTACGCCATCTTTAAAGGTTCTCTTAGATGCAGTCCAACCTGAATGCAAACTAGGCTGACCAGATCTGAGCACGTTGTTCTAGCAGACTGAAAGCTGGTGTTTATCCTCTATCCAGCAATTAGAGAATTTTTTTTTAAAATAATTAAATAAATAAAATATTTATTTTTCACTTTTTTAATTTGGAGTGGATCCTCACCTCTTCACCTATCCTATCCTTGCAGGGCAGCTTGTACCTACCTCCAACAGTCACTGGGGGAGAGGTGTGCTACACACTTATTGCGAAGAGGTTTTTATTACAAGTAACCCAAAGTGAAAGACATTTTCAATAAATGAATATAATGAGTAATGACTGTTTTTAAAGCTGCTTCTGTCGTCTGCTTGTACCGCGTTGTTCGACAGCTAATTAGTATTGCTTGCCGTTTAACCCACAGTAGTTTGGACCCCAACTGTCTGTCAGTGACATTGTGGGCTATTAAATGAAAAATTTGGGGATAACTGCCTTAAGCGATTAAATCCATTAAAAGAAATGTGATCCAGAAAAAATTTCCTAAACTGGAGGAGGTCTGATAAAAATTTGATCACTTGCCTCTAGCTGTTCGATGCTCTCTAACAAAGTTGGTGAGAACACTTGCACCCATTGATGACTCTTGAATGAGATTTCATTAGATCAATATCAATTAGAGTGAGAGCAGACATTTACATAAATGATGTTCAAACGGCGTGTCTGCCCCATAAACCTCCTATTATTCTCATATCATGTTTTCTAGACTCGGCTCAATGACCAGAGCTCGTACTTTCACAGCCTCAGCTGAGGAGTTTCATTAAGCTAAGTGGATTCTTTGAATCCCCAAGGTTGATATTTGGAAAGCTTTAATGGGATATAATTACTTGCTTTGAGTGGTCTGTGTTCTTTCACAGTCAAGTGCAATGCTCACCAGGGTTCAGTGTGTATTAAGTACATTTTCATCGGAGCACACACGGTACGAAATGCAAAGGCACAAGAACATGTTCACTGAACCGAGCTGAGATCGTGCTACATTGTTGTTTACTACCCTTCCTTCTTAAAGGGACACTAAGTAAAGCGTTATTATGGGCTTGATGGACAATATTTAGGCTTCTGAGTCACGAATTTGTTTTGAAAAAATGCAAAGTTCTGTATCTAAAGAGTACCATAAATTACTCATACCCATTAAGCCTATCTAGTAACAACAATTTCAATGTATTTTACTGAGAATTTTATAGAGCACACAAAGCAAGCACATAACTGCATTGTACAGTGTTGTATATGCAGATTTTATTCATGGTTTAAAAATTCAGAATTACACTAATGGCAGTCCTATGCCTTATGAATAGGTTTTGTTATGTATTACATGCAGTGTGAGAAGGAAGTAAAAGAAGCCAAATGGATGATTTGTGATGCTACAGAGCTCTGTGTATCACTTCTGACAAATGACATTTAAATGGTGACTTTAAAACTTTCAACAGTTGATAGAGAAAAGGAAAGGAAAGCATTTAAAATCAGAAACTGATTCAGGTACTGCTTGTACTAGATTAACAACCCCTCCACCCTACACCTTTTTTCTCATGGTTCTCATCTGTTCCTACAGTTTTAAAAAACGTTTCCATCTACTATTGACACCAGCTTGTTCTTGCAGGATTGCAGGAGGCTGGCGTCTATTTCCGGGTGACATTGGGTAAAAGGCGGGATTCCCCCTGGACAGGTCATTAGTCCATCACAGGAAAACTTAGAAATAGGACAAATAAACACACACACACATACACATAGTCACAATTAAGAAATATCTTTTAAAGATCAATTAACACAACAGTTGTGTTTTTGGACTGTAGGAAAAGACAAGAGTACCCAGAGAGAACACCATGTAGAAAGATCCAAGGATTCAATTGCTATCAGTTTTGCTTGAAGTTGCATTATGTAACTTTTACAAATAGAAATTTTAAAATTTAAAAAAAAATTTTAACATTAAATCTATCATTAGATTGTGACGCTATAATATGCAATCGATAACCTGTGAAAACAACCAACCTGCCCATTTTTCTCCGCTATGCTACAGCTGGTTTACTACAGCGGAGCCTTCCATGAATGCTCAGTCTAGTTAGTATGGCGCCATTAGCACACTTAGCAGCGTGTACCTGAGGTTGGGTGGCAGCACCAAGACCTCCTTCCTGATGCTGATTTGTTATCTTTGATTGAGAGCGATGCATTTTTGCAACAGGGAGGAACTGGGAGGAGGTGGAGAACCTCGATCTTTTCACATATTATCAGTCTCATATAACATGGTGACAGTTTAAACAAATTTGTAAAAGCTGCATACTGCAGCTTTAATTGATGGATGGAGGGAGGGCTGAATGGATGGGTAACATTTAAATTATGTGACAAGGAATAAAGTCTTTATATTCAAATTTTTTTCCGTGCTCAATTACACTTTTCTCTTTCCACACCTCATAGAAACTCTGATTTAAAGTAACTTCATCCCTTTGTGCCTCCTGCAGGCATTCATACTTCTGCCTTTAACAATCAAATAATGTATAATAGTCAAAAAAAATCCCACAAAGTTTATTTACTTGTTTTATCAGGTTTTTGTGCTCAAGCTACAGATACACATGCATGTAAGCTTCCAGCATTTTTCTGCCTATTAGCACTTGTTGCAGCAGAGTATGAGGCTCACATCAGCTGTGGGTATTAAAGGCAGTCAGCCAAGAAATTGATAGTGTAATTATTCTTAGTGTTAGGGGCAAAATACCATGAGCTGATTACAGTTCACTACAACAGAGCTGCAAACTGTGGCATTAAAAACAACAAATTAACCACTTCTAACATTAGTTAAAAAAAATACAACTTTTCTTTAAAGAAATTAGGTCTTCAAGGTACTTTTGAAATCATAAATACAAAATTAAATTTCACCTTTATTTGTAAAAAAACAAAAATGTAGTTGCAAAGTCTCCTGAGTGGGTGAGTCAGTATTCAGTTTTTCTAAAGAACCTTTAGAGCAATTATTGCCGTTATTTGCAGTTTACTGTAAACTGTGTCTTTTTCCAGAGGTTTTCAATACCTCTGCTCATACTGGCTGTTAAATGGCCTGTTTTTTTGTGTGTGCTTGCTCTTAAGTCTGTAACATCCCGTTGATTCATATATCTTTCAGAATACACCCCGGGGATGAGACACTAGCTGTTAGTCAGCAGCCCAGGATTGAGTGTATTGCAATCAGTGCTGTGCCTCCATCTTTGTAAGTTTCTAATTAGTCTCATTTGCAGTACAAGCCTAGACCATGGCCCCTGCTGACTTTGACAAAGTACCGGAGCCGGAATACATTCTAAGCTTTACGCTGCAATTCTGTGCTGGCGATTAACTGGCTGAGGGCTGATGGCTTTAGGAGGAATTCATGTGACCCTGTGTTCAGTGGGTAGCATCCTGTCTCTTACAAGTTACCAAGTTCCTAATCCCAAATTGAATCCACAAGGTGCCCTTGGGAAAAGAGCCTAATCCTGAATAGCTTCAACAACTTCCAAGCGGTGTATAATGGAAAATACAGTTTTAAGGTGCTTACTTAGGACTGTATTTGGTAATATATATTGGCTGATTACCTGCAGTTCAGTCTGAAGGTGAAGCTGAAATGGTAATACTGTCAAGGACTATGCTCTAATTGATGACAGACCTCAAGGAGCTTTTTGAACAGCTGCCTTCAACGCCGCGCACCTCAGCAATATGGTAAAGTCCTTTGGAGACAATTATCCGTGCACATTAGCACTGCTAAGCATGCACACACGCATAAACCTCCAGTAAGCTGCAATAACAAGAGCGGAGTTCAGGTTATGGGAAATGCCAGGTGCCTGAATGAGAGGATTAATTACAACCTGAGGGTAGTATTTAAAGATGTGACAAGGCGACGTGAGTATGACATCTGAATATGACAGGCACTCAGGTAGAAGAGGAGCCGTGGCGGACTGAGCCGTGTCTGCCCTCGGACCAAGAATCTAATTAAAACCGAAACAGGTCACACAAAGGAAAAAGCCATGTCCAATCCTTATGTGGCATACAGCTGTGAATTTTTGACACTGAGGTCAGAAGACAATAAGATTGCTTTACTTATGGATATTAACATGTTTCTTTGTTTCTTTTCCTAAAACATTAAACTCACTATGTACCCATTTTTTTTATTTTTGCATTTTTTTATAGTACATGTTGCTTTACACCGCCTGGTTGCTGTGGCTACTGAACTAAATAAAGAACATTACAGCTGAAGGCTAGATATAAATCTGGCTATCTCCTGCAGTTCAGGCAGGTAATATAGAGCATCGTTTCCCAACGGTGGGGTCTGGACCCCACGGAAAACAAGCCAGGGGATGTGAATTGATCCTCAGAAGTCATCTTCTGCCCCAATTGTCCCAAATAGATTTAAAAAGCAGTCACTTATAATGGACGAAAATAGTTTGGTATTCCTTGTTGCTGCTTATTTCGTTGTTGTGGTTTTGTTTCATGTGTCTGCTTCCTTTGAATATTTTAATATTTAAGGAGAGACAGCTTTTCGAAGCAGGATGTATTGTCAATAGCAGTAGACTGACAGTTCATGTGTTTGCACAAAATCACTAAACATACTATTGTTGCTAAGGTGTACATACAAAGTAGTAGAAAGCACACATCACCACACTAATGTAATAAAAGCTAGTAATAAAAGCCAGCAGATGGATATTAATATTTCTGCGTTGATGTCATTAAGCAGAAGGCAGTGAGTTTTTAGAATATGGAAACTCAAATGGTTATTAAATAAGTGTCTGTTTATGGTAATTTGTTTCTGTATTTATTTAAACATTTAACATCTAGCATTGTCTTAATTATATTGATGGAACTACACTTTTCTCCCACTCCAAGTAATTGTTTTGTCTTGCAGGAAGAAAAAAGAAATATCTAAAAATGTTTTATCTAACTTAAACACTAGACCTACATTTTTTACAAACAGGTCTATTTTAAAAATATATATAGTTTTCATCATGTTTTGGGTTTGTGACAGTTGACCCTTTTGTCCCCATCTGTCCATCCACCCGTCTATCCACCCTTGTACTATTTGTCCGTGAATCATAATTCCATCCAGTTGGTTTGATATCAGCATTTTCATAAATCATCTAATTCCTAAGAGTAAATCTAATATTTTCCCTCATTCTGATGTTACACTGACTGGGGCTTGTTTTCTTTCACACACTGGTCTTCATGATGCATGAGTCCACCACCCCGGCCTTTTCAGCCCTGGTATCATGCGGCTCTTTCAGTCTTGTGGATCCCTGGGTGGCTATAGTAACTCGTGATTAAAGCACGAGGCTTGAATGTCACTCGGTAATAAAGTACCAGAGCTGCAGGTTTTATTCCCTGTTTGTCTGACTGTTTTTTTGTGTCTGTTGAAAGAATCTATTCCTTGTAAGTGGACCGCCTGAGGGCTCTGCAAATCACATACTGCACCCTTCATGTTTAAGTGTACATCACCTTCATCAGGAGATCTCATAGCTGCACGCTGAGCCAGAGGGCTCCTCTAAAGCCAGTGCTTTTATTTTCCTCCCGTCACAAGACAAATGTCAAGTATCCAGGCTTTAGGAGGGAGCGCGGCCCACCCGTCTGCCGCCAGTGGTTTGGAGACAGCTAGATGAATGTGAGGCTACAATGCGTCTGGCTCGCACCGGAGGCAAGGAGTCACGGTGCAATGAGGAGGCCGTGCTGTGATAACGACAGAAGGGTTTTAATCATCACCGCTCCCCGGGAATGACACCAGCGCCGCACGGGGTAACAGAGACAGAGAGCAAGGTGGGGTGGGGTGGAGGAGGGCGGCTGGCACCCAGCAGACAAACAAGCAGCTTGTAACATCCCTGTGTGGATTAGCACTGTTGCTTGGTGTGAAGCTCGTGTTCTTCTGGAAAGCCAGCAGGAGAAACATATTACTCTTTTATTGTGTTTTGTTTTAGATTTTTTTGGCATTACAGCATCATTAAACATCATGTCTGTTTTTCAGGTTTATTAAGTCGAAATTAAAACTGTAGAGTACCTCACAAAATTTATTTACAACCTTTGAACTTTAGTACATTTTGTCAGGTTACAGACTGAAACGTAAGCGCATTAAACAATTTATGTGATGGAACAAGGCAATGTAGTGCATAACTTTGAGGTAGACATTTGTTCTTGGATGTAGAGACAGAATTTTTTACCCACTTTAAAAAAAAAAAAAAGCTCAAGCTCAGATAGATTGGATGGAAAGTGTCAGATTTTCAATTTGGCTGAAGTCTGAGCTTTGACTTGACCACTGCAACACATAAATACAGTATGTGTCAATCTAATAATCTAAGTCATTCCATTATATTCCTTGGTGCTGAATTTAGTTTTCTTTCTGTAAGTTAAATATTTGCCCAGTATATAGTTTTCAACTGATTTTCCTCCCAGATTTTTCTGTATTGAGCTCCATCTGTCATCCAATAAAGTTTGAGTTGATTTGCTGTTCTGGCTGAATTAAAGCATCCCTAAAGTGTCATGGCACCATCACCTTGTTAGACGGGGGGTAATGTGTTGATGGTGATGTCATTTTTCTGTCATTTAAGTGTTGTGGCTTTTGTCATTTTCTCTGCACATAGGGTTTCACACTTTGGCAAGAAAGCCCAATTTTCGTCTTATCTGGGAAGATCGCCTTCTTCTCTTTCCCTACTGACTTCTTTACATAACGTCTGTACATAGTAGAGATGCAAACAGCATCTCTACTATTGTTTTCCCCCAACAATAGCTTTCTTCTTTACATTTTTTTTAGGAAGGCCAAGTTTGTTAATTAAAAAAATCACCAGCTTGAGCTGTGAATCTCTCCAGCTCCTCCAGAGTTACCATGGGTCTACTGGCTGTTTCTTTGACTTATTGTCTCCCTCATTGGGCTGTTAGATCAGATGGACCTCATCTGATCTAACAGATCAGATGAGGTAGATTTTCAGTTCTGCAGTACTCTTTCCATTTTCAGAAGTGCTTAAAGCTTTGGAGTTTGTTTGATAGATTGGACTTGATGGAGTTGATTTATTTTAACACACTTTTCACTTTATAATTCAGCACTACCTTGTATTGGTGTATCAAATAAAATTCAAATGATATGCACTCTAGTTGTAATGTGACAAAATATAAAAATGTTAAAGGGACAATATTAATTTTATGCTTTGGTGGCAAAATGTATTTCTCCCATTTCCAGCTCTGCAAACTGAACATATTTTTATTTCCTTAGCTTTTATGATAATCAAAACATTACCAAGCTTCCTCTGCATATTCAGTTGTCCCGGATATTTAAATATGCCAGGGTTTTTTCCAAGTCTAAACATGCATGCCTGATGCTTATGGAGCACAGAACCAGAAGAAAGAGAAAAAAAAGCAAAAGAAAAATAACTTTTGTTTGCATCTTGCTGATATTTACGGAGCTTTGTGGGATTGAAGTCAGCTATCTGATGGAATTTAGTCACCAGAGGGATCAGTCGATGATGTGAGTTGTGCTCTTTAATTGGCTCACTCTGCATACAGATTTTAAGTATGCATGTACGGATGCAACAGATAAATACAGCAAATGGTTGAATATTAAAGCATTTGTTTAGAATGGGAAAAAAAAAATGCTGTTTAGAGGAGAAAGGCATTTATTTTCCTCACAACCGAATGTTGCGCTGTTCATTAAAAGCCATGATTTATAAAAAGAAGTCAGGATTATTGTTTTATTGACCGGCGTCATCCCAGTGTGAGCTCACAAGCTGTGGCTTTACAGAAAAAGAAGTGAGCAGCTCACTATAATTTAACTAACTGAGCCATTTACTTTGAAAGCCAATTCCATAGTCAGGTGGTGGGTCTGTAATGACATTAAGGAATAGCAGAGAAAATAAATTAAATACCAACTGGAATTCTTTTTATTTTTTCACCATGACCAATGGTCAGAAGGAGGCTTCGTTTTCTGGATCGTCTTCCCTCTGCGCAACAATTAAATGTGTGAGACCTTTCTCATAACACAGCATAGTGGGAGAAATGTGGACAGAAACTCTTTCAGAAGATTTCTGTTTTTGTTTTTGTTGGTCACACTGAAACAAATATAGCTACTTTATAGTTAGAAGAGTGAGCTCAAATACCTCCACAGAGATGTAAAAGACTAAGTGTTTATTATGGCAAATGCCATTGCCTCCAACAGTGGCACAACCAGAGCTGCTTCTTTTCCTTCTGGCATTTCTCTTTAGGGGTCGCCGCAGCAAGTCATCTGTTTCTATCTAACCCTATGTTCCACATGTTCTTCTTTCACACCAACTACCTTCTGTAGTGGCACACCTGGATTTTTTTAAAATATTTTTTTAATATTGAATATCCCCAAATTTAATATTTCTATGGTGATCAGTAAAAATTGAGTGTGGGAATAAATATAATCTACAAGAAAAGCAGCATTGCTTCCTTGAGATACAGTGGCTTCCTCACTCCCATTTCTCCAAACAGCTGTCACCAGAATATTTGATATGAGGGAATCCTACAGATATTGTGTATGTCTCACTTTTACCCATATAACCAATCCGTGTTTTACTAATGAGGGTTTGGCTATGGCACTCAATAGTATTCAAAGACGTTAGTAACACAATTTAAACTTTGACACTCTAGTTAGTTTTCTCACAGCAACGTGTTGTTTGACCTTTCATTCTGTTAATTTAATGATTTTTCTCAGTATTTCATATAAAGTCTGCGCTAAAGCAATTTGGTTATGGTTATGTTTATGTCTGTTTGCGTCATGGTCAAGGTGGGTGTGTGAATGGGTTTTGCCCTGACTCTTTTGCTGTCAGAAAAGGGATATTCACACCCATCCTGTGCACTGATTTTCTCATAGGGCACAGATGGTATAACCTAACAATAAAGTATTATTCCAAGATTAACCTGATTATTATGGTAAAACACTGAGGATTATCATCTGGAAAGAGAGAGAGACAGTAATGAGTTAATGATATCTGCAGAAATCAATACATGGTTTTTATACTGACACACAAGACATAAAACATTGACTCAATGAAAAACAAAAGCACTTACCAGACATAACATAAGCTCACAACACCCACGGTCACCTCAGTGGTCTGGTTGTTGACTCTCGTCTTGCGTTATCATTTGAAGCAACTGAACTGTGTTTTGTACTCAACCCTCAGGTTTGAGTAATTGTGTTCCTTAATTTTGTGATTTGACTTGTTCAATAATCATGGGGCAGAATTTGTTTTCCAACAGAGAGTTTTTGTGAGTGAGAAAACTCATACACAGACATTGTAGATAGTGCTTACTTTAT